>JAHWFP010072385.1:0-26331 GCA_023313725.1 Lithobius niger | reverse complement strand
CCCCCCCCCCCCCCCCCCCCCCCCCCCCCCCCCCCCCCCCCAAAGAGAATGAACACTATTTGTTAAAATTTGTTGTACTTTATCAGGTGCCCAGAGAAACCAGCTAGGGAGTCTCGGGGAGCGCTGTATACTCCCCCATGGGGTCAGGGGAAGAGCCCCGGAAGCTGAGGCATTTTACGCTATTTCGGGGCCTATTATCGACTTCCCGAGACACGTTTGCTCTACATTGTTAGGCAAATGTCGATTTTTCCCCGTAAACATTCTTTAGCATGGGAGGTCGTAGAAACCTAATTGAAACCAAAATTCTATTTTTTTTACATACATTTTATTTACAAATTAAATTAACTGATGGATTTAATTTTTTTTTTAAATGTTACTAAATTAACGTTAACACACCGAATAATTTAGGTTTGAAAAGTATTCTTGCATACTTTTCAAATGGCGGAAAACTTAGCTGGCGTTCCTGAATTAATTGAGAATTAGTTTAAAATCACGGTGGCGATGGCTAAGAGGAAAAGGGCTACAAGCAAATGAAACCGCAAACTTAGTCTTCAATTTTGATTCTTTGCTCGGTTTTTATGTAGTTAATTGGTATCAGACCTCAACTGACGAAAACTTGGAAGGAAAGCTTAACAAGTTCTGTTCTGTCAAATTTAGCTGACGTTTCGGCTATAACCATAGCAAGAACACACAGTTGGTCCTCAAAGGTACACGGCCATTTGTGAGCACAGTTAATTTTTTTTTTAAACCCTGTATTGGTTAGACGCTGAATTTGAGTTGGTTTCCTCTTGGTTGAGGCCGGGACTCTGACCACTGGCTTGCTATTGCTCCGTTTGTTTGGATTCCGTGTGACCCCTCATAAACTTCGCGTTGTGCGTTCGGGCGTTTAAGGTCGGGCCTTTTCCTTTTATGGGACTAACTGATAAGGCGTTGGCATCCGGAACGTTTTTCTTAACTAATATGCCTGTGCAGGGACGGATCCAGAATTTTGTTAAGGTGGGTGCTCTGCCTAATTTTTCATATGAAAATGTATTTTGTGCTCTAAAGGTCTTACCTCTCCTACTCCTTTTTGATAACGAAGAACAATCGCCCAGTAAAAATGCCCTGTTCTCTCCCTTTCCTTTTTAAAATTTATAATGAAAATCCAAAAATCGTCAAAAAAATATTTTGGGTGCATGAAAGGGGGGGGGGGCTGCCGCAATCCGCACCATGCTAAATCCGCCACTGCCTGTTAAATCATGGCGTTGACGGTCTAACACAGCATATCAATTGTCAGTTTAGCCATTTACTTTACACGATTTTCGCTCAGTTCATTGGTATCACCAATTCAAACGACGAAAACGTAGCTAGAAACCTTAACAAGTTTTGTTTTGTACATATATAGCTGACGTTTCTGCATTAATTAGACAGCTCTCAAATTATGGAGGTGATGAGGTAGCAACAGTAGTACTACTGGCAAACAAAACGGCGAGCCCTATTTTGAGCTTTCCCCCCCCTCCCAATTTTTTACGATTTTTGTGCCCTCATGTCGACTCCGTCTTTCGGCTGTTTCCCGACGATAATTTCAGTTACTCCCCGACGGGGGGAGGGGGGGGGAGCTTTTGGCGCCACCCCTGAGCATGGAACCGTCAACAGTGGCACAAGTATCTCTAATGCGCTGCTGTAATTCCCCTACGTTTCCAGAGAAGTGAGGTGCACGCATGTTTTAGTGTAACTCCAGAAAAAAAATTAAAGAGGGGTTAGGTCGGATGATCTGGGTGGGAATTCAACTGGCCCACCACGGCCGATCCATTGGTCTGGGAAGTGCACGTTCACACTCACGGACAGCTCCACGAAAATGTGGCGGTGCACCATCCTGTTGTATCCAAAGTGTTGAGATCAGATGTAGTGGCAGGTCTTCACTAAACGTCTCTAGCTTTCAAAATCTTCTCTAAGTAACGAGCCGCTGTGAGGTCGACGCCGTAGAAGGCTGACCCTAAAACCCGATCATTGTACAGTCCGCACCAAACGTTTGTTCCCCCATTGCACCTGGTGTGCTGTTTCCCGGACCCAACAAGGGTGTACTGCAGACCAATGATGGGCGTTGTGAACATTGCGGCTAAATCTTGCCTTGTCTGACCAGAGAACATGCTGCAAGAAATATCTTGGTTTTATTACCAAGATTTAAGATTTATTACCAAGATTAATCTTGGTTTTATTCATCTGGCAAAAAAAAAATTTAACAATTGTTGAAAAAAATACGAAAGCCTTTCAAGAAAAAAGAGAGAAAAAATATTTAATTAAAAAAAGTTAGAAAAATAAAACTAATATTACCATACAGCCAATTTAAAAAGGGTTAAAAAAAAAACGTACATCACGGATTCGAACCAACAATCACGAACGCAGGGCATGTGTCAGCTGCGCCACGACGTCTGGTTGTAACGAGCAGCCAAAATGTGTAATTTAACTGTTTAACCAGCGCAGGCTAACTGTTAACATACACGTTATTTTGATGGAGAGGCGAATTTCATCGGTTGTCTAAATAGGTGGTTACTGAATACACAACGCGATTACAACGTAAAATTTCTTGCTTTTGAAACAAATTTTCACTATACCAATCCAAATTTATCCAATACGACCATGTTGGGTTGTTGTCAGTACGAGTTCTGATGTGCACAGGCTAAAGGGTAGACTCAAGGTGCACTACTGGTAAAATTGTTGATAATATTGACATTCAATGTGTATTTCAAAAATATCGGTTGACTGGTTATGGGTTAGAAAATCAGACCTTTCATCCAAGGTAAAAAAAAATATACAACTCTGACACTGCTGGTGTTTCTAGTGCTATACTGTTGGTTGTCTGCAGCTGGCTTTGATATACGTAAAGCTAACTGTAATTAAACTATGTTGAATGAAAAGCAATTGATGAAGGTGTTTGGTAAGCAATGTTGAACGAAAAGCAATTGATAAAGGTGTTTGAAAAGTAAGTCGACACAGGTTGTAGCTAACATAATGACTTGACTAACTGTACTTTTAACCCTTAAAAAAGTTATATTTACACTCCCGTGTTAATGTCAACCTACAGTCGTCTTTTATGTTATCTTCATGTCTGCTGACAAATAAAAAGCACCATTAATCAACATCATTTTTCATCAGAAGTTCTATTCATACTTGTTACCACACCAAATTATTAAAAAGAACAACTGAATACTTACTTCTCATCTTCCAAACATGTGCACAAGTTTCATCACGCGTTCGCAGATTCTTAAATGAACTTTCGTGTTAGAAAGGACGTGGGAATTTGGGGAAAAAAATACAATTCGGTGATGGTGTGAAGTCGCCGGCGGATCTCTGCCCAATTAACCTCCTGGATTTTACTGCGCTCATTGCTGATTAAGCCCGATGCTGGGACAAAAATTGAATTTCGCTGCAGCAAAGGTGGATTCCTTACGAATGGTGTGGTAAATATATGATTAATTTAGCACAGGTTTAAAACCTGTCAAAGTTTAAAATTTGTTTGTAAATAAAAAGTTTTTTTTTTAAATAATTAAAGTCAGAACTGCAATGTGATATCTTTAAGTCTAAAAAATGGTTTATTTTGTTTGGTTAGACAATTTAATTTTTAATTAAATTTTTTAATTTTTTATTTTTTATTTTGTAAAAATGTTAATTTATGGTTGTAAACCATTTAACTCGCAAAATTGCTGAAAGCTCGATGTGTAGGCATACTTAAAAGGTTGCTCTTACGTCTAAAACCTAAAAAAAAAGACTTACTTCCTGTAACATCATGAAAATGAACGAAAAAACATTTTGGGTTGCGGAAATCTGAAAAAAACGTTAGGGACGGTTGGGTTACAGGATCCAAGATTTTTATTTCAGGCTTAATGCACATCATATCAAAAATCAACACAGCGGCCAATGAATTAAGTTGTGTTAGGGTTTTTTTTTACTCAACGACTCGCCTTTGCATTCTCGCAGCTAGAAGCTGGAAATTATCTGAAATTCCAACATGGCGGCAGTTTTAGCTCTGCCAGTTCGCAACGAAACGAATCAATAATTGAGTTAGAAGCGATTGGGGAAATTGTTTCGTCGGGAGGAATTCTTTATCTTACTGGCACGAATTGTAAGACTGCAAGCATTTGTTCAAACAATGTCGGATTTAACTAATCCAGGAAGCGTTGGTACCATGGCAACGACACCCTTCCCATCGTGATTAAACTTCAGCTGCGAGAATGCAAAGACGGAGCATTTGCGTAAACGAGTCCTTGGTGCTTGTGAGGTGGCGTGAATTTGTGTACAAATGTTGTTTGACCCTGTCTCTGTTGTTAAATTAAGGAGTACAACAGTGGCAGTGATGCGATAGCTATTTTGATTAGCAATGAGTTAATGAACTATTGAGAATCGTGGTTGTTTTAGGGAAGACGGAAGGAGGAAGGCGGAAGACGGAAGGCGGAAGTCGTTAACGGTGTGTAGCGGGATCTGGTATAGAGCAGCGTCAAGTGACGTCATATTGGCTACAAGAGAGATAGCTGCAAGGGGCGCTAGATTAAAATGGAGGGTTAAACAACGGCACTTCTAGTCAAGGCAGTGCTTTGAGAGCGGATTTTCATAGGCTTAAAAAACCGTTGTTTTCTCCAATCCCTTACGCTGTGAGGTTGTAATCGGAAAATAAAGATTCCACTTGCTTAAAAATGTCAGCATCTGCCAACAAATCGACAAAAATCGAGCGTTATATGTCTAAGAAATCCACTCTTAACAGCATTGTCTTCAGTAAGACGCCCTTCTTTTGCCCCTCCAGTGACCCTTGCAGCTATCCCAGTAACTGGCTCCAGCATAGAGTTATATACAATAATACTACGTTGTGTCACTGCCCTATTGGTAAAGCAGCTAACAGGCAAAGGCATCAGTTCAGGCAAGGTAACATAAAGTGGCATCCAAAAGAGGTGTTGCGGAAGAAGATATGCAGCGTTATGGCGAAACTGTGGAAGGTCTGCCAAGTTTACCTTCAACAAACGAAATGCTAGATGACGGTGGGGAACAAGGAGGTCAAAGCAGCAGGGGGAAAGACAGTACGGTCGGCGGCAGGAGCACCAATGGAGATAAAAGTGAGGAAAAGTTGGCACTCATTCAAACTGTTAAAGACTTGTGTGGTGGTGAGCAACAGAGGAGAGAAGAAGATGCGAGTGAGGAAGATGTGGATCCCAAACAAAACCGCTCATGGAATTTGGTGGCCCTCAAGAAATTGTATAATAGTAATCTGGTAAACATTCCAAGGCCCCGTTCGGTTGTGTTGCATGCTGTGTGGCATGGAGGGGCAAGCCATACATCACGATTCAAATTTTTCTAGCTATTGAGGATGTACTTGGCCCAGGGAAAATTGAGGCAGTGGGTTTGTTGAGGAATGAGGATGGGTCATGCATTTGAGATTGTGCTCAAATCGGTGGCTGCGAAGCAGAAACTGCAGAAAGCGAAGCTATCGATGAAAGGCTGCTTGGTAGAAATGATGAATTGCAGGAGCAGCGGCTTGCCGCATGGAGTGACTGTGGGTGACATTGGGGCTGCTTGGCACTGTGACCTCTCGTGCACTCGAAAAACTAACAATTAGAGGGAAGATAGTATGTGAAAGTGGGGTCCGCCTTGATACATTCAAACTGAAGGAAGTGGTCAACATTGATGATGTACAGTATTGTACAATGAAATTTAGACAGTTTGGAAGGGGCAACTACAAGTCTACATGGTTTAATCATGCCTGGTTATGGGAAATTTTTAAATATTACGAAGTTATTAATTTCAATAAACGAATAATAATAACCGCAAATTAAATACAGTACTGTGTCTGCTATTGCAACTTAAAAAATAATATTTGTTGAACACAGAATGAAGTAAGTCAATCTGTTAAACTGCGAATTTCTATTTATGGAATCTGGATAGGCCAACTAAATGTGGTGGCTTGTTCAGTCCCAGGGAAAAAGTATCATTATGCGTGATAAAACCTATCTGTAACGTATTCAATTGACTTTAAATGTATTACTCTATTTAGTTATAAATATAATTAGGGCAACAGTTTTAAAATTGATTTTGTTTTAAAGTCGATTTCAAAGTCAATTTTGCGGTTTTGTTTTAAAGAAATACATAAAAAAATTTAGGAATTAAAAAAACCGTGGAAAGACAAGCCTAGGGAAAAAAAACTGGAAAAAAACAGCCAATGGGGGAAAAACCAAAGGAAAGATTTCCGCAGAACGAAAGCCCAAGAAAAAAGGAATGGACAGTAAACTACCAATGGAAAAAATATCCCTTGAAAATAAAAAAAATAAAAAACGTCGGATAAGGAAAACAATCCGAGGAAAAAAAACTAAGGAAACAAAAAACAGAAGGAAAAATCAGTTTACTAGTGAAATTTCTTACCTAATCTAGGTTTGTTTAAAATCTCTAATGCGTGCTGCAGTGACAACCCGAGCTACTGCACTGTGACTGGGATTGGCATTAATGACCTAGTTGTCGACGCTCCATTACGCCTCAATCTCCCCCCCCCCAACCCAACCTATAAAAACAAAAAAACAAAAAACACTGAAGAAAACAGTAAACAGTTTCCTTCTGTTATTTCCGTCGATTTTATTTCGCGGCTTCTTTTTTCCTTTGACTTTCTTCAGTCTTTATTTTAGTCTAATCCACATTCGGAGTTTCATTTTCTGGCAGTGGGTTGCCGGCAGTTGTGATTAGTAGAGGATTTACAATGTCTGCTCTTCCCGCGCGAAAGGCGGCCCCCCCGCGGGGCGGGGGGGGAACACAAAGCGCGGTCTGATTGTGTAGCATCCGAGAGACCATGCGAGAAAAGAAGCTCCTGAGTTGAATACTTTCATCAATCAAAAAAGAAAGTTAGAAGTCCGAAACGATCAGATACCGCGCTAGTTCTAACTATGAGTAGAACGATAGAATTGAGAATTTATATTATTAAGAAACTGTAAGCTGATCTGGTTGAAAGTATACCGACCATGTTGATGTTTTTGTGACCTTGTATTCCGTGTCCCCTCTCCATTAAGAGGTTGCCCCAGTCGTCGGGTTAGGGATCAAAGTTAAACTTTGGAACTGAACGTTTTACGACAATCGGGTCACAAAACATGGGACAATTCAACCTCGCAGAAAAAAGTTTCCAATATCAACTTGCGTATGGCGAATTTGACTTTAACGAATGCGGGGGGAACCTCCACACCCCAAGGGCCCCCCCCCCCCCCCCCCAGTGACTCCGCCACCTGTTCAGTCAATAATTAAAGGAAAAAAGAAAACTAAGCCCAAAGCCCAACCTTTCCGGAATTTTCGTTTGCAGCCTTCATTTTGTCGGTGAATATTAGTTCCCAAAGTAGTCATTAACAGTATTTTCTTACACCCACGAAGGACAAAAGTGCATTACGCCAATGTTTAAACCGCAACAAGCATTATCCTATCCAGACTAAATTACTAAAGCCCAGTCTGCAAGTCTTTGGTTACTTCAACATGTGTACACGCGTGCGGCAAGTGGACTCGTCACCCTAAAATGTCTAACGACTACAACGGACTTCATGTCGTAATTATTCGTTGTAACAGTTTATCATTATCCTACCTGTAACATGACATATGCTTATTCGTCATTTCTGAAACCAATACCTTAAAACAATTGAATTTCCACATCAATACACACCCTGGAGGAAGTAATTCGTAAAGGAGAGTTGCAGAGAAGCCAACATTTTTCTGTCTAAATTTCATTGTCCAATACTGTACCTGATGTTGTTCTGGTTCGAGGTGTTTGGCGCTCTTAGTGGTTGCGGATCGCGTGCCGTGATGCCTTCGCTGCAGGCTGCGTGGCCATTATTGGCACGCCTGCGTGAGCATTGCATGCGCGGTCTGCGGCGAATATAAGTTCCCATGTGACCCTTGTGACCATTTGCGTGATGCCATGGACCAGCGAAGAGAGCAAGAGGAACAACGCCGAGAAGTGGTACAAAAACAGCAGCAGTCAGCACAGGAATCAAGCCTGCGAAAACAGCAAGCAAGCAGGCAAGCAAGTGCACGGAAAACCAAGCGTAAAGATGTTGAAGAAAAACAAGGAATCTCTCAGGGAACCACTCAAAATGATGAAGTACGAAGTGTGCAAAGTTGGGCAGCAAATTCAGAAGATGACGAGAGTGATGCCGGGGCTGGGGAAGGCTGTCGAACGTCTCCGGCAAAGAGGAAAAAGGCCAAGAAGAGACAACGGCTGAAATAAGCAGCCAACGCAATCTCCCCGGCCTCCCCTCTCCCCAAAAATCGGAGCACCCAAAGCAAGAAGGCTCATGGAGTTAATGAATCACGAGAAGAAGCCGAAATATCATCGAGTGCAAAGTCGGGACCGAAAAGGAGTGTACAAATATGTCTTCAGCGCAATATGGCCGTAGCAAATACTGTCCATTTGACAGGAGCCCACCACAGTCAAGGAATGGAGGTGCAAGAGGACATGGATGAACTGTGGGTGCTTAGGTGAGATGCTAAGTCGAAGTCAAATTCGACAAGTTGGGTCGGACGACCCTGTGCAAGTAAGTGAATATGTAATGTAGGACGGGCTCACTAATAGTAGTGAGTGCGTCACGAACAGCCAAACAATTACGTTAGGTTCACAAGAGGGTGACGGTAATGGAAAACATGTAGACATCTGGGCACGTGATATTGGGAATGGGAAGT
The DNA here is from genome assembly GCA_023313725.1 of Lithobius niger. Lineage (NCBI taxonomy): Eukaryota > Metazoa > Arthropoda > Chilopoda > Lithobiomorpha > Lithobiidae > Lithobius > Lithobius niger. Next base: position 17,661 of record JAHWFP010072385.1, on the reverse strand, counting down.
CAAAATTCATTTTCAAATTCAATCTGTTGCACTCTAATCGGTTTTCAATAGCAACATGAAAGCTCGTGAGCATGGAGGAAAGGCTAGTGAGGTTGAAAAGATTTTGGACTATGTGGACATATTAGGAGTGCAAGAGGCGACCGGCCGCAGAATACCATTGCGGGAGCTAACTTTGTTTTGTCGGGAAAGTTGGTGGGAATTTTTGTGAAATGGTTAGGATTTGCAAATCCTGACTTACATTACAAATATGTCTACAGAATTAACATTGGACCATTATATTAGCAGTTATTTGCGTGTGACCAGACTTTTGAGTCATCCTGTATATAAAAAAGAAATTTCAGAACAATATGACAGTTAATAAATTTGGAAAGTCTTTAAAGAGATCGATCGGGAAAGACGGTCAGGTCCGAGAGAACAATCTGGACTAGGATACATTTTAACCCTGGAAAAAAATTACGATATTGAAAACAAACGTTTAACTAAAGTAGGAGTTGCTATAGAACCTCAAGATGCCTTGTTTTTTTTTCAAATAAGTACTCTATAAAAGGATATTTAGAAACTTAAAACTGAATTGTCTCCTTCCATAACTCTTCTCGTCGACCAGTTGGATTCTACCATTTCTAACATCGAAAAAAATGCTTTGTACGTAGATGGGTCGGATGGGGATTTTTATGCTAAAAAGAAACAAATTAAGGACTTGGCATTCCCCCGACATGCCGCTGATGCTGCCACAAAAGTGTATGTTGACAGGAACTAATTGTTACAGGATGATCAATAAGAATACTTCAATGCTACAAATAAGCCCATTAGGAATCTAAGCTAGCCAACTTTGCTGAATGATGTTGCGATGAAAACTTTTGTGGACGAAAATTGCTTCATAATAATCAGTGTTGTGCTAAAAAGTCCTTTCAAAGAAAAGGGTCATTGGTTCGTTAACGCGGGGCCTCTCGTAAACCATATTTGTACGACTCATGGTTTCACTAAAAAGGTTATTTTGTAAACCAGCGACCCCAGGTAGAACTTGTTGTTATGTGCAAAATAGGACCAAAAAGCTTCTTAGTTAGTAAGAAAGAGGGAGAAGATCCAAGCGATACCACTTACGAGGATTCTTACGAAATTGAAAAGAATTTGCGAATTACGGTACAGTCAGTCCAAGATTTTCTTACCGAAGATATATATTGCCAGTTAGATTTGTACATAACTTTCCAATAGCCGGGCCATTTCATCCTATCCAAAACAGCTTAGTAATTACAACCCTTTGACAACGCACTGAGGAAAATAGGCAAAAGTGACTGCATAAAATTTGGTCAAAGTTTTGCACTCGTTCGTAATTGTTCGCTCTTCTCGGTTCCAAGTTCTTGACTACCGACAGAAGAGGACCCGCATTATCAAGACTGTTGAAATAACAGGGTGAGCCTGTAACGGTCGAATAAGCTACCCAACAACTTCCATCTCCATTGTCAAAATCTTCCAAGTTCACAATGCCATTTTCTGCCATTGGTCTAAGTTGTAAGGGGAGCGTGTCTTGCTAAAAGTTCCTCTGAATTTTGGAAATTTTCATTACAGTATTTTCACCAATCTGTTTAAATCAAAGTTCGTTAAAGGTTTATTAAAATCGATTAGACCTTAGGTGGCCTTAAGTAAAGACCTTTCCACGAGACATTTTATTTTACTCTTTGTTTTTTCTTCTTCAACCCCGAACCCTCCGTCTTCTTGTTATGTATCACCATCTCGTTCAGTACCTTAGCATCATTCTGGCTCTTTTTAACTGCAGCAGTGATACCAGCAGCACCCCCGGCTAGACCACTTACACCGGCTAAGATGGGTCCGAACAATGCCAACAATGGTAGAAAACCACCTCGTTTCCCGATCTTTCTTCTTTTCACCAACAACCCGCTCCGTTTTTTCCCGATCTTACTTCTTTTCACTTTTTATATACATTATAATAAAATATTAAAATAATATTTCCCACAGAAGGTGGGCAGGACTTGGAAGGGTGGTGAGCCACTGATACCAATCCTCAGATGAGTTTTGGAGCTTGGAGGGATAGACAAAATTACGAATTTCGCTTCAGAAAGGGGGAAAGAATCAAACTGTCCAGAGTACGCCGGAAACCAGACACGGTACTTTTCGAGACTATTTCCTCGGTCAAAGAGTTCCAAACTGGAACCACTCGAACAGCAAAAAAATTTCGGCTGCAGTCCAGATGTGAACCCTGAACCGACAGCTTCCATGAGTGGCCTCGAGTCGATGCCATAGTACTAAGATCAAAAAAGGGAAAATCCACGGATAAGAATCCTCGTAAAATTTTGTAGGTAAGAATGAGGTCAAACTTCAGTCTTCGGAGCTCCAAAAGTTCAAGTCCCGCCAGCGCCAAGCGTGCTTCGGGTGAATAGTCACGCAGACCAGGCAACCCCTTGGTAAATCTACGCTGGACCGATTCGACCAGGTCGATGTCTTTCAAGAGGAAGGGGGACCACACCGGAGTTGCATATTCGAGCAGTGGTCGCACAAATACTTTAAAAGTTCAGACCTTAGTGGACAAATTTCCAAGGTAAAACACCTATTTACAATAGCAAGTCGACGGAAAGCCAGTGCCACAATTTTCTGGCAATCGAGAGACGACTTCAAATCAGAAGTGAACCAGATGCCCAAATCCCGTACCTCAGACACTGACGGTAGAGTTGTATCACCCAAAAGATAGTTATGATGCATATTTTGTAAGCCAACATGGAAAGAGTGGCACTTGGGAAACGATAAAGGTAACTGCCAAGTAGTGGCCCATTTTGTGACCTTTTCGATTTCTGTTTCAAGTGACAGTGTATGGTCAGGTGATAGAATAGCTGAGCCTAATTTTAGGTCGTCAGCAAATTTAAAGCCGTAGGTACAGTTATTTTCACAGTTTAAATCGTTTAGATATATTACAAAAAGTAGTGGACCCAGAACTGAGCCCTGGGGAACTCCACCAAAATAGCTTGAGCACGATGACAAGGAATCCTCAACAAGTACTTTTTGGGTGCGATTACTTAAGAATGATAAGATCCCTTTCCAAAGGTCACCATCAATACCGCACGTACGGAGTTTAAAGAGCAACTTGCGGTGGACAACTGACTCAAAAGCTTTTTTGAAGTTGAAATAAATTGTGTCAGATGGGACGCCAATGTCAAGGGAGTTTGTCCAGTGATCTAGCACAAGTAGGAGCTGGTGAGTTGAAAAGCGGCCCGGCAGAAAACCAAATTGGTCTGGGTGAAGGAGAGAAGCGTCTTGTAAGAAAGACAGAATATGATTTCGAATAATTGATTCCATAATTTTGCAAGCGACGGATGTCAGAGCAATTGGGCGATAATTATTTACATCCGACGGACAACCCTTCTTGAAAACTGGTACAACCAGGGCAGAGCGCCATACAGCAGGGAGATGCCCTTGATGGAATGAAAGTTTGAATAATTTTGAGAGTGGGTAACAAATCTCGGCGGCAACATGTTTGTAGAAAAACGAAGAATATCCATCCGGGCCACATGCATGGCTGGGTTTTAATTTAAAGATGATAAGTTTAATCAAACTTGGTGGGAAAGAAACTGGTGCACAATGCACCATAGCATTTCTTAACATGGAAATTGAGGCAAGGCAAGCATCATCATCCGTAATACAATTAGATGCGAAAACGGTACTCAAGGCTTCTGCTTTGTCCTGATTTTCCGTAATGTAGATGTGCCCATTTTTAAATGGAGGGAGCGTGCGAGACGATCCCGTTTTCTGTCTGTATAATCGGAATAGGGCAGATAGATTTCCCTCCTTGACAGCAGCTGAATAACTTCAACTTTACCTTCATCCAATTTCAAACTCATTTTTTTTATCTCCAATCAACAATGCGTGGCACGTAATCTTGGCTGGAATCGCCGCGTTAAATTTGAATTTCACTTGCACATCGACTATACAGGACTGATGTCTCTCCGACTGCTTGGAATAATTCAAAATCACTAGAGGACATGCTTTTTTAAGCTGCACCGTATCGATGCACAAGTCCCCACATCGTACATAGCACGTCAAAACTCCTGAGCGAGTATTCTCCGCCAGCATAATTTACGTTCAAGTTCAATAATGGGTAACGTTCGGAATTTGAAGTCACGTGAGTATCATGAAGGCTGCAATGATCGAATACCAAAGGATTTTAGTTTGAGCATCTTTTCTATCAGTTTGCAGAGCTAAAATGACCCACCTGGGTTTTTCGACAGGAGATGTAGTGAGCACGTGCCATGTGAAACTAATGCTCTGAGGCAGTTCGCAACTATCGTAATGCCAGTGTCTAAAAATCCAAGTCACGTTCATCCCACCATCTATGTAGCTCAAAAGTCTGAGCTCTTGTTCATCGGATGTCATTACTTGCGGCACGTGCCACGAAACGCTGGTCAATTCGACTGTCCCAATGGCTGTTGCATCTGCCCTGAATACTGCATTGTCATTGCTCGCCCTAGACAATGTCAGGACATGCTTGGCTCGATACAGCACCTTGTCATAATTTTCGAAAAATCCCATGCAGTGTTTTGAAGGAATGGCGAACAAGATGCTTCCTTAAGGAGCGGTCTCCTTCACAATGGTAGAATGCCGTAGTTTGAATCCGATGTTATCATTCAAACTGGCACTGGAAGATTCTGCAGCATCTAATGCCCAGCCGTTCCCCAACAATGACACTTGATGGCTCGAGCTGTGTATGAGGAGCCCTTTCATGAGAGTCGCATAACCGGGGTAATTTAACTCATCCACTAGCTTATCCCTCAAATGATATTTAATGCTGAAAAACAGGTACATGGGGCCGTTATTGACAAGCAACATTACGTCAGCATCGGCAAAACTACTACCATTGGTGTTCAGTAACCTACCTTTAATCAAAAGATAACTATTTGCAACATGCAGGAACACGTACTGGTTGTCGATTACAATTCTAATTTCAGAATTGACGTTGTTCAGGTTGATTATATTCGTGAAATGCATACCTCTCCACGGAAGAATCATGCTGCAAAAATTTGTTTATATTAAGGTAATCTTCCATTAAACTCTTCTTCTCGCTCTCATTAGAAGTTTGATGAATGCTCTGATTTTTACCATTCATTTATTATCGCTGATGAATCTTCTTCCAATTATTCTTTTTGTTTATTTCAAATACCAACATTATGGTTTAAAATATACAAAATTATTGCTTAGATCTCAGGTAAAGTCTGATGGTGAGCGTTTCCCCGTTTAAATTTATCACCTTGTTATCGTGAGATGTTAACCAAATACGAATGTTATGAATGTTGTTGGTAGTTACGGAAAGATAAATTAAATGTTGAGGGGCAATTATCATCTTATAACCTGGTGACACTCCCGGATAGAAAGCGTATATGCATGGTTGAGTGTCGTCATTCACGTAGGAAGACCCGATTATGTTGGTATGAACGAAAACTGTATTGAGCTCCATTATGTTAATGGATTTGACCTTGCTGAGTTTTAGTATAAACTCCTTGAGGGAACCCTAGGACAGTTCCTCAGTTATTATCCCCGAGACACGAAAGACCGTAGACCGGATTATTTATAACCAAGTTTGTTTTTAAGGTATTGTGGTTTGGTTCTAAAACGTTCGCATTTTTTTCATGACAACTTCGTTCCAACGTATACTGTGTAAAATTATTCCAGTCCGAAATTTCGCAAGCACCGGGAATAACCTACACTTTGATCCAGTTCGCTCCTCCGTCGATGATGTACGGAAATTCGTTATTGCCCACGTGCACGTTGAAAATGCTGTACTAAGTATCCAACGAGATGAGTGCCATTTCATACTCTTTTTTAGGGGTTAGGTATATCGGCGTTTTCAAGTTACAGCTTAGTTCCACACCTATGCCAGTTAGAATGATTGAACTCGAATCCATGACTATCTTTACATATATATTCATTTTTGAGGGGTACTTCACCCAATATCCTGCCACACACCTCCCACATTTTTTTCTCTAGGTTTGAATTCCCCAGGTTTTCTGGATGTGACGGACCAGCCCAATCGCATTATGCACCTACTGAAGTTTCCTATGTCCCGCAGCCGGTTCACAGCCGTTTGCACTAGTGAGTGATTGGGTTGGCGATGTGGAAAACGAACATGGAAGCTGTCAGTGGCTGCTGTAAGATTCCTTCCACATTCCCCCTAAATGACCACCATTTCAAATTGCTCCACTATTGTGTACAGAGTCATACTAAACACAAAAGAAAGGTGGAAGGTATGAGGGCATCAACTAACTTAGGTTGTTGGCGCGCCTACCTAAAAGGCTTCTTGCTTACAGTTTAGGCCACCCACTTAAAGCTGCTAAGATAGGTGATAACACACAATACCAGAACGTGACAATACTGTGAAAGAGGAAGGAACAGGCACGTCAATGCAAAAGGTCAACCTTACTAAATGGAACTAAATGCACCTAGAGCCACAAAGAATAAGATGTAAACCAAGGTTTCAGCCAAGAATAGAACTTAGAATAGTTTCTTGAAGACTGGGTGCATGAGCTGTGTTTATTTTAGTTGCTACTAGTTCCACAAGGGAGGTCAGGCTAGACGAAGTACCCCCAGGCAAGTGCCTTTGATGGACTGAATAGCCGGGGCCACGTTGCACCTTACATATCTAAAAATTACTTCGTGAGGATAGATTTTACTGTAAATCTGCACATTTCTGTGAAATACTGGTGGTGTGTTTTTTAGAAAGGTCTGGGGTCGCATGGTTAGCTTAAGTTGAAATAGGTGGTATTTTGTATTGGCAGGTACGTGTGCTATGCGATCGCCACAGCGTTGCGGAAATCGAACTTTTTCAATAAAACTCAGCACCCCGCCCAGTGAAATGCGAACCAAGGGAACTGACAAAACCTCACTGAACCTATAATGGCAACAACACAAAAACAAACAAACAAACAAAACTGCAAAGCTCTACCACCACAACCAATGATGAATTAAAAAAAAAAAACATCAAGGCTGTCAAATCTACAGGATTAAAAAAAAGGAGAAGAAAGTTGAAGAAAAAATAAGGAAAAAATCGAAGGGAAAAAAATTGCCAAAGGAAATAATAGCCGCGAAAGAAATGCATACTTAAAGAAAAAGAAAAAAACCGACCGGATTGTTAGTTAGTCTATAGGGCAGTTACACAACGTAGTATTGTTGTGTATAACTCTATGGTGGAGCCAGTAACTGGGTTAGCTGCAAGGAGCACTGGAGGGAGAAAGGAAGATCGTCTTATTGAAGCCAATGCTATTAGACTGGATTTCTTAAGCCTAGCGATTTTTGTTGTTGGAGAAAACAACGTTCTTTTAAGCCTAAGAAATCCGCTCTCAAAGCACTGTCTTGACTAGAACTGCCGTTTTTTCCGTTACATTTTAATCTAGTGCACCTTGTAGCTATTACCTCCAAATGATGTCTCGTAGTCAAAATGACGTCACATGACGCTGCTCTATAGTTTGTTCCACATTATGTTTGCAGGAAACTGACTATGTGACGCTATGTTACCTGACACTACTAGTGGAAAAACATGTAGCTATCACACTAGTAGACCCTACATAGTTACTGTTAGAGTCTACGAGTGCGGTATTTACATGTTTTTTTTTTCACTCGTAGTGGAAAGAAACGTGGCATCATACACTCAGTTTCCTGCAAACATAATGTGGAACAAACTATGAGTGGTGCTCTTCCAACTCAGCCATTTAGCAAACCCCAGATTTTGCTGATTGTACGGCAGATGCATTCTACATTTGCATTATTTTTTGGTGCACGTGCATGATTGAAGTAAGCAGTTGATGCAACGATCCAGTTTCGCAATACGAAATAGTAGTTGTAGAGAATACAGAGAAGGATATTAGAGAAAAATAGTGAAAATACAGGGAAAAAATAGGAAATATACGAGGTTTGTGATGTGTGCTGCCTGCCCGGCCCAATACTGGTTCACAACTCTTATTCTTTCTTAGACCATCAGTATTGTGTATTAAACGAAAGTTTATTACTTTTCGTTCATACGGTACTTTATATACTTTTGCTTAATATTAGTGCTAGTGTTTTGTCTTTATGTACCATCTGATGAGAGCACAAGTTATCGTCATTTTCTTTGTGTCAGGCAGCCGTTTCAGGTTGAAGAAAACAATGGACGTAAAATGCAAACTTCTCATCTTTATTGTAGTGATGACAGTCTTCTGGACATCCTATTTAATGATGACAAACGATTTTCGCTCATGGATTCCATCAACGGTGCGTATTAATTATTTGATTTCGCACAAAACATCACTCCCCGCACTATAGTTAATGTTTATCTGTACGCAGTCACACACTCACAAACAACTCGTTTTAGAGTGACGGAACTTGCCAAACCTCTGTTTGCGTGTTGGGCAGAGCTTACCTCCTGGCGCCGTTACACAATGGGCCTTGGTTCGTTGGGACGTGGGGCCCTCATATTTTCATCCCCATCGTCCTGGCGTTTATCAACTTGACCCCTTAGGCTTTGTCTTGTGTCCGATGTCCTCGTGCCCTCAGGTTCGTTTAGTAGCTGATACTTCCCATTGCACTGACCCCTGGGGGCGACCAGTGGAGTACTGTGGCCGCTTTCATTATAAAAGAATTTGTTATGCAATACAATGCAGTGTAAAAGATTGTATACAAAATTGTGTGCAAGGCTTCCCACTCATACGTGTACCTCAATTCTCGTGCTGGGCTTTCCGTTGGTTTTTCTTCTCTTCTCTACTTTTGCTCGACCAACGCGTACCGATTTATGGGCTGCTCTTCTGGCCTTAATGTGCAGGTCGGGCCTATTTAAATTTAGGACTATACCGAAGGGAAACGAAAAAGGTTTTTAGGCGAACATTCCGTTAAACAGCAACCACCGAAAATGCCGTAAGTCGTGGCTAGCCTTTTGACTCCTTTCCTTACCAAAATGCTATATTAAAATAAAATCCAGATGTCAACTGAGCTTCAGCCTCAATGTTCCTTTACTTCCATTTCTACCAAATTCAACAAGTACTGTGTCGCCATCCGACCATAACTCCAAATCCTACTTTTACTTGCACTTGTTTGTACAGGATGTAATAAAATGTCGTGTTGAACGTTGTAATTCCTTGTGAGCACATGTTTATTAGCATGCCTCACTCCACAGTTCAGCCCTGAGTGAATATTTCTAGCCCGATTCCTCCAGCCCCCATTTATACAGGAAGTCCAAACCATGATGAATAATCCATACACATGGTTGTATAGAATACTGCTGGAGTTAGAAAGAACGGCAGATCCCAACTCTATACCTACATTAGGGATGATGACCTCACTTTATATCCTCGGAGTTGGACGTGCTGAATTTGACGTGCTGAGGTTGATGTGCTGAGGTCAGTTATGCTAACCATCACACCACCTTGTCCAACGTCTGTTAACCATCAGGCCAATTGATTTCTAGGCATGTTCATCCCCCAGCAGTAAACTCTTTCTCTTTTATAATAATAATAATAATAATAATAAAATGACTTTCTTTGTTCCATTTAAAAGAGCAAAGTGGACCTGCAAGGATCGGGGCGGACCACTAACAGCACACAATTTTTTTTTTAAACAAGCTTAAGCAAATTCGCATTAGCAAATGCACGTCAAAATAAAAAAAAAAGATTTTCAAGACTTCTTAAGGGAAGAAATGGCGATTAAAAAGTAAGATATCTGGAATAAAAAAGAATGGGGATTGCCAGCCTCAAGGGCACTTTTCATGGCGCAATAAGAGTGCTTTTAAATCACACATGTTAAGTTTTTGTGTGGAAAATATGTAACGACGGTACTGAAACAATGTCATTAGAGAGCGATTTCCAAACTGGAACCACCCTTAGACCAAAAAAAATGCTCTCTTGCCATTCAGGTTATACCTGGGATTTACAAGCCTGAGGTGATTTCCCCGGGTTCGAGTCTCAGTACTAAAATCAAAGAGCAGTAAATCGACGGGGAGTAAACAATGAATAATTTTGAAAGTAAGGATGAGATAAACCTTCAAATGTCTGCATTCGAGGGTGTCGAGCTTGAGTTTTTTCAGTCGCTTCCAATAACCTTTCGTACGTACCTAATCCAGGAAATTCTTTTTGTGTATCTTCTGTGGACCGCTTCAATTTTGTCAATGGCATTCAAAAGTTTTGGTGATCAAATCTGGCTTGCATACTCCAGAACGAGGCGAACATTGAACTTTCTGTCCTTCCTAATATGGGTCCAAAGTTGGACTCTCCCGCTTAGGCAGGCAGTATTCCACTCCTCGAAATTTTACTTGAGTCCTCAGGTATTCTGTCATCAACTACTTTTACCGGTTACGGTGTGCAGCTTGGGTGAGTTGTTCAGCTTGCTCATCTGACTTTCCCCTAGAAACCCAGCGCATTATTTTAAGTACGAACGAACTGTTAATTGAAGAATGGCTTATTTTAGTATACAGTGTAGTAATCTGCAACGTATTTTCGTAGAATTCACCGCAGTTGTTCGTGAAAGGGTTTTCTTCCCAGTATGACCGTTAGCGGTAGGTGAAAGTATATTAGCAAGGCCAGTCTTTCTCTATCAGTAGTAAGTGTTTGGGGGTGATTACTACCTGCGTTCAGTGGTTAACGGCAGAGTATGTCGTCGTCGGTGAACCTAGATGTTAAGGTGTTTTATAATGACTCAACTGACGTCACTGGGTGTCGTAATGGAGATCGAAACTAGTTAGTGTCACGGAACCAAAAGATCACAATGAGAACATCTAACATTGTTAAAATAGTTAAGTGTGTTTATTTATTTGTGTGAATATCTACTCCTCTTGAAGTAGTGGCATCAAAAATTGGAGAAAGGGTTCGGAAGAAAAGAAATTTCTCCACATTTCTGTTAGGCGTATTCTTGAACCCAAATTTAGGTCCTAAATGCCCCAAATTAACAAAAATGACCGTTTGCAACAATCAGTAACAATCACACATACATACACATACATGACGTCAACGATTGTTGACCAAATTCTTTTTCGTGCAAACCTCGAACTTTTCGAGAATGTCCAGTAACAATGGTCTAGCGGTCACATACCAACAAGGAGTAAGTCAATTAATAACTGGTTGTTCTCAGTACCAATTAGCAAACATACGCAGCTTTGCTCAAAATTGTATTACTTTGTTTTAAACTTAAAGTGTTGCATCAAGTCACTGTAGAAAGGGCACAGGGTCCTGTTCGTAGCATGGTTAAGGGCGGAGGGGGGGGGGGACAAAGTGAACTTACCAGTGTGGGCGTTTAGTAGACCGTGGTGGGGAGGAGCGAAGCAGGGCTCAAGTCAGCGTTTATAAAGTTTTAAATAGCTGAATTTCATGTAAGACTGACGCTTTTCTTTATCGAAGTCTTTTGGGCGTATGCCAGATTCTGTTTGTTAGTATATGGATTGCGAGAGGATGTCTCCTCGTGCGAAGTGAGACAACGCCAATGGAGTGAGCGAAGCAAGCGATGTGGCTAGTCTAACACGTTAAAATCGTTCACTGTGTTTATTTATTTGTGTGAACATCTACTGCTCTCGAAATAGAACCATGAAAAATTGGAGAAAGGTTTCGGAAGAAAGGAAATTTCTACCCATTTCTCTTAGGCATATTCTTGAATTCAAATTTAGGTCCTAAATGCCCCAAATTAACGAAAAATGACCGTTTGCAACAATCAGCAACAATCAGTCAGCAATGCATGAAGTCAACGATTGTTGAAACTCATTTCTAAGAACAGAAACCAGAATCTGCTCCAACGCAAATGCAAGATCCAATTACATAGGTAGCATTTTCTCAGTGGGCTGTTGGTTGTCTTTACTACCGCCATGTAACTGCTTAAAGTGCTATTGCCACTGAGTTGAGATGGTAAATCACGTGGTGTGACTGAGTAAACCCCGAGTCTCTCATGTGATATGATAGAACACTTCCACCATCATTTGTGAGGGACCTTAGGTCAAAAGGTTCTAGCTCACTCAACAACTTTAGGTGAGAATTTTACTTTCAAGCTGTGAACACTGGCATTTATCAAAAGACGAACGTAAGTTCGGTTTTCACAGGTCTAAAACTGTACAAAGTCCAAGACCACGCAACAGGACACGTGGTCTTTCATCTGTTGTGGAATATGGTGTCAGATGGTAAGCTAGCAGAAATAGTCCGAGTGCTTGTTTTGGCATGGCACCACCATTAATTTCGGCTTTATAAGACTGTTTGAAAGATTTATCAAGAATATCATAGCACCATTAGTAGCAGTATGGTAATGAGCCCAAGTCAAGTAATATGCTGAATACTGTTATTTTTCATAAATGTAGAGAATTCAACAGAGACCCACACGCGACCCATTATCTGTCACAAAAATTCTAGGCAGGACTTCAGAACAAAAGAGTCTGCATATAGCCTTAATTGTACTTTCTGAATTTGTAGAACTCCTAGGAAATACTTATGAGTAGGTGCAGATAACAAGAAAAAAATATATCAACCCCCCCTCCCCCCCCCAAGGGACCGCAATAGTCTGTGTGCAGTTTGTTCCAGCACCCATTAGGCCGTGGCCATACATTTTTTGTGACCCACTCTGCATTCTTCTGTCTTGCTGACAAATGCCAAGCGCTTTAACAATGTTTTCCAAACCCAAACCAAGTTTAGGTCACCATACGTGAGAGCGAGCTAGAGTCTTCATTCTCACAATGGCCGAGTGCCCTATGTGCAACTCCTGCAATACTTGAGCACATTGCTTTGTAGGATTGATTGCACTACCTTTCCAAAATAAGCAATTTTGCTCGGCACTAATTTCGAACTTAAGAACGATGTAAGGCTGCAAATCTAGACCTTTCTTATCAATGTCAGTAGGCCAACCCAATTTGGAATGCAGCGCACTTTGACAACAGTTTTCTAAATGTTCTTTCTTAATGCAGTTTTCTAACTGAGAAGGCAAAATGGGAACATAATCAATTTGAGAAACTATGTCCTTTTCAATATCGGTATGGACATAAAAAATGAGAGGTAATCTATACAAGGCAACCGCTGTAAAATTCTGGCTACCTTTCTTGAATTCAATATCGTAAGAACATCATTTAAGAAACAATACCCATCTTTGGATGCGAGCAGCAGGCATTACTGTAAATCTTTTTTCCAGGATTAAAAATTCAACTTAAAGTTTGGTTATCTGCGGAAAGACTGAATTTCAACCCAAAAAAAAATTGGTGGAAATCCCTCTCCGCTGAAGTGAGCATACGTGATACAAAAACGATGGGTTGTTCCTCACCACTGAAGAATACATGTACTAGGTCGGTGCCCACCCCATAAGGAGGTCCGTCACGGGGTAAGTTCAGGGCCATAAAATCGTCATAGTGTGTCAATGCACCAATATTTAGAAAAGCTGTCTTTAACTTTGAAAAAGCTATTTCACAACTATTGTCCCACAACAGTAGTAGGATAGTACTATTGTCGCCGAGGACAGAGGGAGGACAGACAAGATGGTCGCTTTCATGTAAACCGGAAATGCCGCCATTTTGGAATAAGACCATCAATTTGGGAGGAGTTGACGTAACATCCGGTTTACATGAAGGCGACCATCTTGTCTGTCCTCCCTCTATCCTGGGCGAAAATAGTACTATCCTACTACTAGCCAAGGCTTACAAATATCGGATGATGAAAAATCTGTGTCGATGGGGTGGAATGTGACGAGTGTTTACAACTTGTCAGTCAAAGCTAAACAAGTAAGTAACTAATTCCTGGAACCTGCAACCACGCCGCGTCCCCTTTACCCAATTCAGTGGACTTATCAACAGGTCATTACAATGTGCTAGAAATAATAAAGGCATCAATGGTGTGATCTGGATCAAGAGTGTAATAGCTAATAAAACATTTCTTTTCCTCTGCACGATATAAAACATGCAGGCATCAGCAGTTTAAATTCCATCACTTGTTATTTAAATGTTATTATTTTATTTTTATTGTCGTGCCAAATGATGTGTGAATTTGTAATTATAATTTTTTGAGAAATGAATAGCAGTGGAAAGTCCTTCGGGTTTATGGGGGGGGGTGAATGTTCAGCATCCATCTCCCCTTAGAAATAACCTGGGTCAACACCAGAGGTCGGAAATGGTCCCAAAATAGTCTAAAATGTTCTAGCTTCAAGGCTATTCCCCGAACCCCAATGGGGAGCTCACAACACTCCCCCTGGTACCCTAGCTGAAAAGAAAGCAGGTGGCAATTTTGAATAATTTCTTAGTGCCTAAGGGTGGCAAATATGCAAATTTGCCACTGGGCAAGTGGCTGTCATTGTGTGTTAATAACCAATTTCTACTTGTGCAATTGGCTGTTAGCACCTTCTTGTCTACGCAGGGCACGAATGAGATTTATGGCTAATAGCTACTAAGCATGTGTTGCCATCCAATTTTTACCTCTACAAGTGACTGCTAGCAGCATCTTGACTGCATTGGGCAAGCATCAGATTTATGGCAAGTGTGGCTAGGACGTACTGACAACTGAGCTCTACTAGAGGAAGTGGCTGCAAGCAGTCTTGTGTAGTTAGGCAAACAACAGCTTTATGGCAAGTGACTGTCATAATGTATTGATAACCAATTCTACGTCTGCAAGTGGCTGCTAGCAGCGTCTTGCCTAGGCTGGACAAGCATCGGATTTAAGGCAAGCGGCTGCTTGTATGTACTGGCAACCAATTTCTAGCTCTGCAAGTGGCTCCTATCACCATCTTGACTAGGCTGGGAAAGCATCAGATTGATGTCAGGTAGCCAATAGAACGCACTGAATGTGGCTGATAGAATGGTCTTGCTAAGGCTGGGCAAACATCAGATTTATGGCAAGTGGCTGCCAGGACGTAGTAAAATCAATTTCTACCTCCGCAAGCGGCTACTCGCAGGGTCTTGCCTAGGCAGGGCAAGCATTTGAATTGACAGAAAGTGGTTGCTAGTATGCGTTAGCAACCAATTCCTATGTCTGCAAGTGACTGTTAGCTGGTTCTTGGCCTAAGGCAAGGCAAGTACCAATTTTATGGGAAATGACTGCTGTTGTGTGTTAACAATCCATACCTGTGTTTGCAAATGGCTGTTAGCAGCTTCTTGGCCTAAGCTAGACGAGCATTAAATGTATGGTTAGCCTGTGTTTTAAAAGGCCATTTCGACATCTGTAAATGGATGGTAGTAGATAAGGGGCCTTGATTTGAGAAAGCATCAGTTTTACGGCCAACGAATGGCTGCAGTGAGTAATGGCAACTCGTTTTAACAGGGAATTTTTCACTTTTTTTTACAATGTTACGGCTGCTTCATAACTCCAGGAGACAATTTGCTGTTTTAGATACACGTAATGTTCGTGCAATTGTTACTGAGGTTGTTAATTTTTTACTGCAAGACGTATCTTCCTGAATATGTTTACATCCTAGTGTTTGGCTGTAATACAAAAAAAATAAATGAAAATAATAACTAATAAGCACACTTTTAAAACAAATTAAGCATCTAACGGTTCCTTCCTAAGTCGGGAAAGCTGAGTCGACTTTCATAAAAAAAAAATTGATTCCGTAAATTAACATGTTTTTGCAGGACAAATTAAAACGTTGCAGACATGCAGAATTGCGAAGTTTCCATTCGTAATTGACGAATACGCAGTTTTCCAAAAAATTAACGATGGAATAAAAGTTAACCAGAAGGCATAAAGGAATAATGACGGTTGGCTCAGGAAGCATTAAACCCCAATTTTAGCATAGTGTTATGCTGACGCAGCCTCGGTATCCTTTTTTTTTTAGTTAAATGGTTTAACAATGAGGGTTAAAGCCTAAATGTCTGATTGGGATGTGGCATATCATTTCTTAACAACGTCGACAAACCACAAAACTACATGCAGCCAAAAGGTGCTAAACATCAGTTGGTATAACTTTAAAGGTCGAATTTACGTCTCAAACGAATGCTAATTTGTGCATGGTGAGGCTAAATACCTACGCGGCGAAACATCTTGAAAATTGTTGAAAATAGACAGTCTTTGTGCCCTGACAAGCAATAGTTGTACTTGAATCAAGCGCATAAACTGTATCAATGTGATAAAAGTGCGTGAAGATTGTTGATTTCAGCTGACTACTATATATTGACTACTAACTACTATACACTGACTACTGACTAATTCCGGTCATATAAAATAATTTATGCAACAGACTAAACCCTTTTACTCCAATAGGTTCTTTTATGGGTTAACGCTAGGAGAAGCACCCCCCCCCCCCCAAAAAAAAAATATAAAAAATCCAAAAGAAGTGATATATGAAACAAAATCACAAGAGTGAAAGAACCCACCAAGTTTTAGCCAATCAAAGTAGTGATATCAGAACAAAATTGGCTGCCACCAAGTTGTTACATTAGTTGCCAAGCTAATACCACCGACTATTAGATCAAAGGTTAAATGAAAAACTTGACTATTGCTACGGGTTGTAGCAATGGTTAGGATTTTTATTTAATCTTTGATACAATAGTCGGTGGGATTACCTTGACGGTGGTGACGTTCGAGTTCGCTGTCATCCTTCCTGGGTGATTCTTGCTTCTGACAGCATTGGGAGATTGCAGTCTGATGTTATTACATCCAGTGTCAGCATGTCATTGTAAGTACCACCTCAGGTAAAAGGGTAGGTAGGCGATACTGGCAATACCGGAATGATTGTTTGTTGGGTAGAGTGAGTTCCACCCAGGGTCTTGGAGTTATCCTACCAAGGGTAAGTGGTGCCACACCGAAATGCATCTCCAACCCAAGGTTGGCGCATACAAGCTGCACCCTGATGTTCCCCTATCACATTGACCTCTCCACTTGCCTTCACGGAAGTTCCCCAGCGAACCTGTGATGTCATCACAATATCCGTTTTCATGGCATGGGTACCAGCAACGTTGATACCGTCGATGTCCGTCCAGCATGACGTAACAACGGCATAGAGTGGAAAACGTGTCCAATTCAGAAAGTAAAGGTGTGGCGAACCTTGGTCAGTCAAAGCACAAATGGCCATGTACAGCTCAACTCTCAGGCTGAACATGCCCATTGGCTTCTACTATATCATGTCATCTTCAGAAAAAATGGTGTAGTGAGGTAAATTATGTAAATCTCAGCGTTGGTTCTAGCGACAAATTTGGTTTTCATAATTGGGGGGTCTTCCATTAGTTCCCGTCAACCATGTAAATCTTGCTTGTTTCCTTCCCTCCTGAAATGGCAACTTCCCCATCACCCCTGACAACCCATTTCTACATCTGCAACTGGCTGATAGCAGCTCCTTGTCTATGCTGGCCAAAGATCTGATTTATGATAACTGCAGTGGCAGATTAACAGTGCAATTGCCTAGGGAGGCAAATTTTATTGGGTGGCAAATTGTCTAAAACAAAATATTTTTTTCACATTTTCCAAATAATTATTTTCCCTTTAGCTTTGATCAAAACTTACATTTGGGGATTTTGTTTTCTTTCCAGGTATTAAAAGTTGATGAATTGAATGACAGCCTGGGCTTACAAACAACGGGTGATGAAAAATCTTTGTCCATGGGATGGAATGTGACGAGTGTTTACAACTTGTCAGTCAAAGCTAACCAAGTAAGCAACTAATTCCTGGAACTGGCAACCAAGCCGCGTCCCCTCTTCCCAATTTAGTGGACTTAATCAACAGGGCATAACAATGTGCTAGGAATAATCAACGCATCAAT
>JAHWFP010072384.1:0-15088 GCA_023313725.1 Lithobius niger | reverse complement strand
AAACTGAATACCCTTCTTCCAGAGAAGACATAATTACAAATTAACCACTCCACACGCAAGACTGAATTATCGTCATATTTCTTTAATAGTTGCTCGAGTCCCAAACTCATTACTCAATATGAGCATCGGCATCGTTCGTGAATAAAAGGTAGTTGTCATAGGTAAACTTACCATTTTTAAAAGGTGTCAGCACTATGTTTGTAGGTTCTACTTCTGAAATTGCATAGGAATACTTTTAATTGTATATAACTTTACTTTCTCATTTCCCCTTTTTCAACCTCATTTACCTTGTTGCTTATTTTACATTGGTGTATAAGGCTACACCTTTGCGCTTCTTAACAGAGACCACACTTTAACACTGCTGACATAGAACTTTGTGTTCCCTGCATGCTGACTGCCACAATTCCGGAAATGGCAGCGCAGCACAAAGTCCCATCCAAAATGAAATTGGTGTTAGTCTCGAGACTTTGTGTTCGCCGACTTCAAACTGCCACGATTCCGGAAATAACAATAACAACAACACGAAGTCTCATCTTAAACAACACAACACAAACACTTCAACACCTTCAAAGAACACAATAAGGTCCTAAATACCACTGTGACCACTGGTTGCCAGTATTTTTGAAGTCTCGTCTTGATTCTTGAATTAAAATCAGTACAGTATTGAGATCGGTATCAGCACAACAGATATCACGCAATAATATATCGGTATCTGTATCAGTTCGGTAGAAGTCGTACCAGTACAACATTGTTTACATTACAGGTTGCGAAGCAAACTATTGGGGATGGGGCATCTGGCAGTTTAACTCGGGTGAAAGTCTTCTTTCTGTCCCTCTCATGTAACCAGAACTCCAGAAGTAATTTTCTTTTAACGCATGTAAATGCCGTCCCTCATTGGCTGGATGCGTATTTCAAACTGGGGTAATTTTTTAACCTGCATGCTATTGCACGTAACATTTTATTATTTACGAAATAAGTAAGACATTTAATTGTTTTACTGTTTTTTTTTATTGCAGTCAGCATTGTACAACACAAATATCACGTCTTCTACTTGGGAGTGCTAAACCTGGGGCGCTTTAGTTTTTGTCGCTGCAGCTGGGCCACTCGTGGTGGCCCAACACAAAACCGACGCAACCATAATATCGTAGACTAATCATGAGTTTGCGACTGCGTTAACGCCACAGAAAAGCAATGGAATGGGCCCTACTACCACACACAGCTCAACACAATGCTACTTCCTGGATATTTCGCAGGTAAATTTGTAGCAAAATGAAATTGACTTCTGCTACTTTAAGATGTTTTACACAACGTTAAGAAGTGAAAGTGTAGAGGTACAATTCTTGATAAACGAAACATTTTACACAAATTTTATAATAAAACAAAACTGACATACTACTGCAGTTACAATACTGTCATTAGGAAAAGCAGTTCTGCTTCAATTCAATTCCAAACAATAAAATTAGCCATCCATTAATAAAACTACTTACAAAAAAAAAAAAAAAAAAAATGGGGCATGAACGAATGAACTATTCAAAAATGGTACAAAGCCATGAATGTAACACTTTATATCATAATGAACGTGCTGACAGTATGGCACAGGCTACTTTGTATGGAATCAAACCTACAACTTTTGATCGTTGACGTAAAGTTTCATGCTGCTGTTTTCACTGCCATTTAATCGCTATGGCATTTGAAAGTACAAGCAATGCGTCCCTTCCGAGAAGAAAAATAAGCCAGTTAACTACCGACTTCAGACAACTTGAGGGGGCAAAATATATGTATCGTACAATAAATTTTCTTCAAATACCGAAAACTTTTAAGCAGGAGGGTCATAATCATCACTCGGCGTTCTATACTCTTTGACTGAATACTAATTCCTCGTGAAATATATAAACAATTGATGCATGATAGTGTTTTGAGTTTTAAACGAGTACAGAAAAACATCATGCTGCACTACAAGTTAAGATCACCTTGTTAAACGGCGGGGATGCTTCGAGCCGGTTTTCACAGTATACAACAGTTCATCGTAACTTGTCATCGGGGCCACCATTCAGGCTCACTCGATCAACCTAACTGTAAATAAATAAATACTTTAATTAATTCCCACTTTTTTCCAATTGCGTCTTAGCATTTTAAAAGAAAAACTCAAAAAGAACTCTCACTTACTTCCTAATCAGGTAAAAATTTGCCACTGACAAGCGTGTATTTGGAAATAGTTTTACAAAAACAAGAATGTGTGCAAGAAATTGTGTAGGTGTAAAGCGGAAACGAAGGAAGTAAGTGAGAATTTCTTGTTACCAGATTATGTAAGCCCACCTCAGATATGTTCAGCTGCTTGCTTCGACTTGTTCCAGAAGAATCACACCTACATGTTTGCATATCAAGCCAAATGGACAAGGGAACATTAAAGCCGCCTACTTAGCATGACTTCAGCAATAAATAAAGCACTTGTATCGGTCCGATTTTGTGCGTGTAAAAATGCAGTTATTTTTTTGTAAACCGCACTGAACGTTCTCGATTTAATGTGTAATTCTTAGCGACAAGAAATAGCATCTAGTGGCGGCAATTAGAAACCGAATAACCGTTTTTTATACAGTCAGTTAACCGAAAATATTGCGTGCAAATTATATAAGAAAAGAATTACGATGTTTTGTTTATTAGCACAATAAAACAAAATGAACATCGTAGGTGAATGTAAGCCTGTTGCATTGGCTACACTGCAATAAAACCATTTAAAATTTGTCTTCTCGGAAGTTTTGTGCTAAGAAAATGAGCAGATGAAGATATTCTGGTAATAATGCACTTATTTTAGCGGTCACTATTTGAACAGACACGAAAACACTCGTTCCAAGAGAACCGATGTAACAGGCACAAAAAAATATTCTGAACTACTTCGCTAACATTTTCTTCCCACCAATACAACACATTTCTAGCAACATTAAGCTTTGATGATTTAAAAATAATAGCTGGTACTCTGTCTCAGTAGTGTTAGCTTCATTATTGCAAGTTTGATTGTGTTAGCTTACTCCCAGTATACAGGATATAGCTTCACAGGTAGCATCAGTTTCAGTGAGCTGGGCTGATTAGTCGGCCGAGTCATTTCTTTGGCAGCATGTGGTGGGGATACACTAGCAACTTCGGTGATATCATATGCAACGTAATCGGATAGGTTTGTGATGAATCGGCACTTATTGAAAGGGTATTTTGGGTACGATTAACCGAATCCCAAAATTCAAATCCAATTAACCATATTTTATGCGGTTACCAGTTAACCGTTGCCACCACTAGTAGCATCCATTTGGAAACCAACTAAGCCTTTAAGTGACTGACATGAAAAACTTCGAGAGAAAAAGATGAAGCAAAATATAAATGATCACAGCAACAGTAGCACATATTCTTTTTTTTAAAACAGTTTTATGTATTGTGTTGTCTTAAGTAAATTAACACTCTTATAGATAAACTCACTACATTTTTAGTCTTACTGGACTAATAGCAAGAATACCAGTAAGGGGAAGAAAATGAATAATTTTGGAATCGTGATGTCGTTCAAAATAGGCTCAGAAGAGAAAGATTGGAAGCAATACACAAAACAAGTGAATACCGTTGTCCATGTACTCGAGGTAAACTTTCGGTTACCAAAAATACTTTAAATTTGCTTATCGTCATGCTAAGCACAAAGTCTGCCACAAAACGGACAATTGTTAACCCAAGTCAAAAATTTGGATTAAAAACAAGTTTTCCATGCAAGAAAATCATAAATTAGATTAACGATACACAAAAGTAGATTTTGTTTTGTGGCATCCTTTTATCAGCAATAGTGTCTAGTTGTAAATACCTCTTCAACTGATGTCCAGCCAGTTGGACACTGAGGCAGCAGCAGATTCAACTGAAATGCCAAAACTGATCTGCACACATTAAAGAGAGACAGACAACCACGCACGCTGAATGCAGGTTTCAAAACAAACTGTTAGAAGTCCCTAAAACACACTTATCCACAACTTATTTCACCATTTCCTTATCCAATGCCTCAAAACAGCAAAGGGGCAAGCTCTGGATGTACCGTATTTTTTAGTTGTCTTTGGTTTAAAAGATAGCACCTACTTGGTTAATTGTAATCCTTTTGTTGTTAGAGATAGATTATTCCTCCGACACCCACCCTACAAGCTCAAGTGAATGGTTAGCTGAGGACAATACACCTGTAATCTCGTACACAGGATCATGACAGTACTTCAGCTGAATCTAGAGGCAAATCCATAAGCCAATGCCCAAGAACTCGATCAATCTGCCATGAATTATGGGGTACTTTGGTCATTCAAGGTCTAAAATCATGTAAAGAAGCAAATCGAGATACTGAACCCAAAGCAGTTAAATTGCCACCCCAACATTAATCATAAACGCAACAATTTACATTAATATCATGTTGACTGTACCCATTACCTGTAGCCCTTCACGTTTTGAGGCATGTGATGAAAGAAATGTTAACATTAGTAGGTATTAATTGTAAACTGCAAACATGACCGCTTTATGGCAAAGTACTTCTGTATATCTCACAACTTTGCGGTAGCTCAACTTTAGGGCGCATGAACACAACCATCTCTCAACGTAATCGCACAGCTAGAAGCTAGTGGCAAGCCACATTGTAATGGAAAAAGACCACCTGAATAGGTATCTACGACATTGTCCGGCTATGCGCAAATCTTTCGGTCTATCAAAATAAAGGGCAGCGTTCCCACCAGAATACTAAAATAAATATCCATGAACTTTTCAGGTTTTCCAGAGAGGCGCAAGTTAATTTCCGGGCTGCCAGCATAAGTAAGAACACACTTTCTACCAGTTTTACTTCTGTATAGGGCTCAAACTATCAATACAGAAACAGAAGTAAATTTTATTAACGCAATGTGTTACTTTGTCCCTCCCCCCTCCCTCCCAAGTTTTCAGGGTTTCTGTGACAAATCAGACGTATGTGTTTCAAACGTACTTTAAATTCCCCGAATCTTCATGCTAGTGGGAACCTGGCATGAATAAATAATATCCCCACTTGATTCCGAAATCGCTTTACCAACTGTTTCTTTACGAGATGGAGGAGCCAAAACCGACACCAAATTGAGCTTTCAGCTTAGCAATGGCATTAAGCTGAGGAATTGTGTTACTAGATTGTTGCATAAATGTAGCTTTAGAATGAAACAAAAAATATTACTAACGCTGTTCTTATTTTGGTCATGACGTGCATGAGTCTACCGAAATATCACTTGTTACGAGTTTTAGTTCCCAAAAAAACTAAGCATATTTAACTTTCTTAAAATTATGTCCCCAATAAAACATCTAAAATTAGAGCCCTTTGAAAAGTAATCCTTTATTAGGTTCGTTTTTCTTTTAGTTTTGTAAAATGTAACTACACGCAACCACGCTCACAGTCTTCTACAGTATTAAAAAGTATAATGGTTCAATTTACTCATTAAGCCAATGGAATAAAACTACAGAATTCACAACAAAAACGACGGAATGTATTCTTCATGCACTTTCCTTTCCTGCATGGCTTATTGTCTGTTAGCTCTTTATTAAAAATAATTTTCTTAATATTAAATTCGGTGGCTAGCTGAATAGGAAATACCCACGTTCTCTTAGTGCAACTCTTTTTTTACAAATATTTGTTAATATTATTTGGCACTCTCGCACACAATTGGTTTTAAAAACACCTTGCTTTTTTGTGATGAAACACATTTAAACATGTGAAAAGCACGAGTTAGAGAAAACTCGCCATGATACGTTGAATTTTCAAACTAAGTTACTTTCATGATGATGCTCAAATTCTAAGTATTTATTTATTTTTTGAATTTGAGCGTCATCGTGAAAGTTAGCGAGATACGGAAATGCAGTTGAAAGGTACAAATCTACACTACGTGCTACAAGCTGTTAAAATAATCAATTTAGTTTGTAGTGAAGCTTATTTTCGAGCATAGTTTTAATTGTGAAACTACGCTCCAATAACCATCAGTACAGCGACATTTCGTCATGAGTTTACAATTAAACAGTTTGAATGAAATTGCATTTAACAGAAACTTTTATACCAAACATTACCAAATAACGTTACCAAATAATGTTTAGTGCAGTACAGCCAACACTTTGAAATGTGACATCTGGTAACCAACAGAAGATATGCCATTGCTTTGGCCGTATCATGATCACACAGCAAATAGTAAAGGAATCATGTATGTTAAGTGTTACTACTGTACGTCTACATTTAGTAACTTTCCCAGGTTTGCAGTGTAGTGAAGGATATTTAAAGTTACTGCAACATTATTCAAAGAATGCAAAAAGGAGAAAAAATGGGGGTGCTACCAGCAACGAAAGGTTAAATCTCCCCAAAACATGAAGAGATTGGTGAAACCGATATTACGAAAGCAAGCTTCGGAAATACAATCCATAAAAATTCAGAGCGGAAGTCGCACAAAAGGACGAGTTCGGAAGAAAAGAAAATCTGGTTTTAAATCTCATTTTCGTAAAAGAAAATTTTATAATTTTTTATTTTCGTTAATAAAATAAAATCCGTAAATATAACCGTCCCACAATGCCACATGGGAAGGAAATAGGTGATGGTTTCATCATTCGTGTATTCGTTCCGAGAATGAAAGGTATGGCGGAGACCACGGTAATTACAAACCACATAACTGGGTGAAAGAATGCATTGGTTCACTTTGGGAGGAGGGGGAGGGGGGGGGGGGGGGAGAGAACTGCACTTAATTTATTACCATGAAATCTTTGTAGAAGCATTTAAAAGAAGAAAACCTGTGTTGTAGATAAATGATGCAGCAGGACGAGAACACAGCTGGCTGTTGCTTCGTGTTTGGAGAGGCTGGGGTTATTCGCGGCCAAAAAAAAAAGCCCCTGGAAATTTTAGAATGTTATCAGAACGTGCAAGGCGTGGGGGCTCTACACAGGCTGTAAGCTAGTTGAATTTGAGTAGAAATATCTTGTTACCATAACAAAACTGCCAGTACACAATACTGGAACTTTTGAGAGTTAATTACTACCAAGCAGAGCACATCACCAGCAGGTAGGATACGTAAAGGTCCTTTTAGAAACAAACCACAAAAACAAAAATTTGCCCTTTCGGTGAGAGCTACATTTGTTTTTACAATAACTTATGAATCTCAATTTTTTAAGCCGATTGTTGCAACACAGGTGTCCATGTATAGAAACGATCGTGATTTAAGGTGGAGTAGTGGAATGAACCGACTGTAAAAATATTTTGCTCTATCTCAGCGGTCATAGTAACCGTTGTAGGCAACGATGTCTGCAATGCACGCTGGGCACGACTGCTTGAAGGCGAAGCTTTGAGTATAAGGAGAATATACGCACTGAAACCTTAGACACAGAATTTTCATTTCGCACAGAAATGCCAGTTCGCACCAAAGCTTCATTTCAGTATGAAGTTTCGTGTAGTCCCAAAGTTGCAACCGTGACGTGCATTTCGCGAACCGACGTGGTCTGTTAGTGTGAGAAGGATCGTCGACGAAGAAGACCGTCTGTTCCTACTGCTGGGATGAGAGCGATGTGAATGATCACATTAATCTGCATGATCATGTCTAGAATGCTTGCTTCTCTTCGCGGAAGAATCGGCAGCAATACATTTCTGCTATTTACGCTGGTCTTGCAAAAGCACCGATGTGGTGTATGGTAATAGGTGTAATTGTGTTGCATAACGAGCTTCAGCAATAGTCAACACCGATTCCAAAGCTGGTTGAAACTCCACGCAACTCATCAGCTATCGTGCATCTACAGGGCGGTCAGCAAACCTGTAGCATTTCTGACCGAAATAGGCCTAATGCTCGGTATTTTACCAACCGTGGTAGCCACAAGTCCAACTCGGGGAAAAAACGGTTAACCGTTTGTCACAATGGTAATGGGAAGACATTATGTTAAAAACATTATTTAATTTTCGATGACTCTTGTCCGTTTCGCACCATTTTGTTTCCCAGGGTGACTTCTATTTCGCCAGGCCAATTCCGCATCCGAAGATACTAATTCAGATTCATCCCATATCTACAAAAAAAATTCTTAAGTGTAAAGAATCTGACGTAGCTCCGGGACTGGACATTGGATCAGAGGCTGCCGGTGGCTGCAAAAGACTTATCTGGTTGGAGCTCCCTACGTTCGACTCATTTTCTGTATCTTCATCTGCTTCATCCCAATCTCAGACCTGTCTCAACTCTTTCTTGAAGGAGTATTCTCGGAGTATCCACGGAGGGTTGAACCAGGGCTAGGCCTGCTAACACAGTGCAATTAGGATGAAGAACCTTTCCATTTTGTAGATCTTTTTCCAGGATGACTGGGAGTAAAAGAAACATGGGGTAGATATATTTTTCCAGGTCGACGCAGAATCAAGATATTAAGCTCACATTTGGACGACAATCACGAGGCACACAACAAAACTCGTGTGGATCCAGTACAATGAAGAGCAGTCGACAGTGTGAGCAATGATGTTGTAGGTGCGTACTGATCAATCCAGTGAAGTACTTTCAGGAAGAGTAACTCCCAGAAGACTTCCCATACCCGATGCAAAACACCAAAGTGTATGCCGCAGCCAAGAAGCGTGAAGAAAACAAAGCAACTTCAAAACGTTATCCGTCAAGATGGCGGTCTGGAACAAACATTGTTGGAAAGCTCATGTGCAGCGAGGTGTACGACGGGGGTGCCGGTAGAGCGACAAGTGGAAAAAGCCGGAAACTTACGAGACCTGGAATATTAGTTGGAACAAACTGCGTAAAAAAGAAGATGGAGTATGTTATAGCTAAAAACTACTTTAGTGAAAAAGACTTTGACGACATGGTTTAAAGAAGCGAATCGGACGAGAATTTGTTTCACGATTCTTTAGTGTTAACGTTGCATCAAATTTTAAAATTTAATTTATGTTGCATCAAAAATACTTCACTTTACTGCAAACCATGAATAAGTACCAGCACACATGGAACAAACACAATGTAAATAAGTCAAGCCATCAATATCAGAATTTTTTGTTGCCTTAGCATTGCTTGCTCTTAAGTACTAAGCTACGTCATATAACGTCAGTAACTAACACCCCAAACCAAATTGTCTTAATTAATAGCCCTTTTCAACAGAGCCACCAATTGCAGTTGTTTTTTAAGAATACCTGTTGAGTGAGCATCCCTAACTGCGCTTTTTATCCCCTTGCCTGACGTTGGGTTGACGGAGAGAGGTCTGCTTCTGTCGGTGTCTTCCCCTTGTCTAAGGGTCACTACTGGTTTGGTAATTCACGATAATCATTATAGTATGAAATATAAATGGCACGTGGAAAATAAAAATAAAGCTCACACAATTTGAATTTACACGACCGACTCAAACTCCAGGAGTACAATTTTTTTTCCAATGCTTTTAAGATTTATGTACTGCACGGATACATATAAACAAAGTGTTTCGAACAAAACAATTAGTATTGTAAATTGTTTAAATTGTAACGCAAACTAAATCAAAATGTTAATTTATTTATCCATTATCTAGAGGAATGTAACCTTGAACAGGCTGGCCACAAATAATCAATAATCATAAACTTAATTACGAACAGCTACAGTTTTAATCGTAAAATTCAAGTGTTATCTGCAGTTTCGATTCATTTGTGTCCAGAGACAAAATTGTGCTACAACGACCTCTGCCGAATAACATCGGAGTAGGTGTTAAAAACGGGCAAGATGCTATTAGAACATATGTTAATGTGTAGCTTGAGAGCAAGAAGTGATTCGCTTAAGAGCTCCATCACAAAAAGCAAAGAAAAAAAAGGGTTAAATCAGAAATATGTCTAGTCTGTTTTTGAAACAGTTAATGGTTGACTACCTTGAGAGCCTATCCTCCAAGATCATTACACTACTAACTTCTGTAGTACATTACCCCGAATATAATACGTTACCTTTTTGTTTTTAATTTGGCCTAGGGATGCACCGATGTTGGCATCAAAAATAGCCTTATTAGGCTACATCGGTCATCAAAAAGTTGGCGTCGGTTTTAGGCAGCAGAAGTTAAAACGTCGGAAGTCCACAATATTATTAAATCATTTTGTGACAGATGTGCCCCTATTATAATTCTAGGTGCTAAATTTTCGGCTTACGGTACATATATTTTGCGAGTTTATTTGGTATATCATTTATGATTTTTAACTCCATGAAATATAGCCAAATTTTACTACTTTCTTAAACATCAGACCACAAGATATCAGAATCGGTATCGCTGGCGCTTTTTTTCCTTACTTGCCATTAGCTGATAGACCAAATATTTTTATTTACCAAAAGGGAAACTTTGTTGCCAAATAAAAAAATTACGTAGGTTTTTTTAAAAAATAAATTTGTGTGAGGCCTATGTTTATATGGTCTTGTAGTATACAGGTTCCTGCACATTATTTTGGCCAAGGCTTGAAACAAGACAATTTTACTTTCTCAATCACTTCCCGTCTGAAGTATTTCCACACAAGACTTGTTTTTTGTTTCCATTATCGTCCTCGTTGGCAGTAGCACATGTGCGTCGTGTCTTGAAATTAATTGCGGTAGACTGCCAATAACAATTATTAAAAATATTATTTTACTAATTAGTACATTGTTTTAACATTGGATACATTTTTGGTTTTATTTTATTGGAGAAGATCCACAATGGCCGCCATGATGCAATGCCATGTCGCTGTGGTCGTAAAAAATCCACAACGTCTACTTTGGAAATAAGACAAGTTAACCACTTAAAATTTTTTTTCATTTGTTTCGTTTTTGGACAATTTTTTTTCGAATTAATTGTTCGAAGAAGTTTTGATAGATGTTTCGATTTTCGCACATGCCTAAATAACTTTGGCTGGCCGGCTGTATTACTGTAACTGCGAGAAAATTGCATTTCTAAAAACATTGTTAATAGAAGAACTACTGTGAAACTCACAATCAACTGTCAAATGGCTATTTCCTCCATATCCACTCATTTTCACAAAGAAGACACACTGTCTTGGTAATTTTCAACAGTATCCCTACTGTCTTCATCAGGCCCTCCAGTATTTGCAAGGCATGGATGTATGCCATGCCTTGCAAATACTGGAGGCTGTGACAACTGTCAAATTCAAATCCAGGCAACTGACAACAAGCAAGTATGTAACCAGAGATCTAATATGAACTTTGGAGGGTCTGATGAAAACAGGTAGGGGTACTGTTGAAAATTAGGAAGACAGTGTTGAGTGTCTTCTTTGTGAAATTGAGCGGATATGGAGGAAATAAGCCATTTGACAAAAAATTGCATTCTGTCCTTTTACGATTAATTCACGTATGGATTTGTAAAAACCAAAAAAAAAAGCTAAGTATAGTGGACATTGGCCCACCCACTAACCTGTGTGCTATTGTACAACAAAAGGCCGGTAGAGTACTTGACAATGTGGTTGTCTTCTGATGGCACGGAAATCGTTGTTCAGCAGCAAGACATTTTGGGTTTAGTAGCAAACGTGCAGGAGAATGGCCAAGATTGGCAAAACTTTGTAACCACGAAATGGATTGGATTGGTGGATTGGTTGGTTGGTTAGTTGGTGGTTAAGGATTGGTTGCCTGGTTTCGCCTTGGATCCAATCAAGGAATATAAAAGCAAAGGATTCAAGGTGTTGATTCTTGTTGTCTCGATAAAAGTTTTAAAAAAGCAAACCAAGCTTTGGCATTAATCCTACGGTAACCAGCATAAAGGTTACTTAAGTGATAATACCATACTCAAGGATTCCAAGCAAGTTGCATATTCAATGGCAGATTATTGGAAGTAATGAATGCTAGCATTAGAACCAAAATATTCTTTTTGTCTTCAGTCATGTTTACAATTCCTAGCTGCTAACGCTGAAGAACTGAAACAAATATATTACGTAGTGTGTGCTCCCCATTTACCAAAAAGTGTTTGAAGTTTGCGTCAAATTTTAACTCCTATTTTTCACGTAAACTAGACTTGCCAAAGTTGGACGGTTTAAAAGTTCAGGCTGACTTGACAATTCTTCTTTCTTAGCCTTAGTATGAGCACCAAGAACATAACCATATTACCTTAAAAGTGGTTTCAGCAATCGAACCAGAACGAGGATACAGTGAAACCTTTTTGTAATGATGTCAAAGGGTCCTTGGAAGTAGGTGTTATACCGTACTGGCCCGAATACAAGGAGGTATTTTTTTTTAAATTTGTTCCATGAAAACTGCAGCTTCGTTTTATATTTGTTTCCAAATCCATAACTGCCAAATGTTGACCGGTTTGAAGTTTGAACACCCCATTCGAATAGTTTTTTTCAAGAGCTATCCTTGGTACCAATGAGAAGTTAACAGCTCAAATATTTTTTGAAAAATTTGACAAAAAAATAACCAAAATTGGACCTTAAAAATTGTTACGGCACCCAAACAAAAAACACGTATCGTTATGATGAAAAATATTCTGAATGGGCATTGGCTGAACTATAATAGCAACTATGATACCAACAAAGTTCGTTTATAACAACTTTCACTTCGTTACAAAAAATTTGTTTAAAACGTTTAACGAATTTCCGATATTTTTAAAAAAAATTCGTTATAGAAGAATATACAGTCCTGTTTTCGTGCGTCCGTCACATCACCTGTTTTGCGGAATTGGCTTACATTCTCACGATCCTTGAGAAATGTGCTTAGTGTGCTGCCAGATATCCCACGTTTTGCAGCAATTTACTTTTTCTTTAGCCTTCCTTCATCTACTTTTTTGTATCTGTCCCACTTCTGTTGTAAGGAAAAGCTTTTCCGCTTTTTTGAGTTGCCAGTTTGCATTTCAACAAATGTGGCAGTACGTTTAGGCCTAAACGCATATTTCGACAACGCACAAGGAAAAAGATACGTGAGGATGTGCACTTTCTCCTCCAACCAACATGTCCAGCAGTGCTACCTGTTCTGCTATCCCGTATCGCTTTACTCCTTGCACGGCTCCATGGCAACGCATTTTAGCTCCTCTCAGCACGCTTCTCTGCCATTGATACGGGTGCACTACCAACCCCGGCTATGCAATGAGAAATGAACGCGCCCTCGCTAATGGAGCGAGTCAACGCAAGACGGCGAACCATTCCGATTCCAGGAAAAAAAAAATGATTTCGTTATAAGAGAATTAAAATTCCAAATTTGATCTAATATTGTGTTCGATATACATTATATTCGTTATAAGCGAATCCAAAATGCATTGACAGAGTAGACATCCAACCAATATTGTGATTTTACTTCGTTACAAGTAAAATTCGTTAAAAACGGCTTCGCTATAAATAAAGTTTACTGCATTGGTAACAGGCATTGGTAGAACCTCGGGTGAAAGTTCTCCGCCTTATAATCGTGCCCGTTTATTTTTGTTGAATGTACGAGCCCAAAACGGCAATTCGCCTTATATTCGAGCCACCTTACAATCGTGACGGTACAGTATAAGGCTTATTGTTATGAACAATCACACATGCAAGCGTTGTTGTTTAAAGAGCCTCGAGAATAGCATTGTTATAACAGGTTTATTGTTTAAGAGGTATTGTTATGAGTTAATAAAACTGGGGGATTAAGATATATTCACTTAGGGTGGGGGCTATTTGTTTAAAATTACAAAAAGTCACTTGGAAAACCGATGAACCAGTTTGTTTACTTTGATGATCACTCATGATACTATTCACAATCGACTACGCAACACTGACCGAAAGTCAAAGGTTAAAACCTCCACAAACTTACGGCAATCGATACTGAACGTCTTCATCAGGCAGTCCGGATCTTGCTGCTGCGTCGTTGACTGTGGTGCAAAAAGCCAAAAATCGTGTTTCCTTTTTTTTTACCCTCGAAACAACTGGATCAGCGAGGTTTCATCGGTAACTTACTACAGTGTTATACAATTGGAAGATCAGGGCAAGTTTCCTAACACTAAAATAGAAAGTTATGCACGACGTAGCTCAATAACAGGATAAGACGAAGAAATGACCAAGATTGTAGAAACGGGAAAGCAATCACGCTATATTCAAAAGAACACAATCAACACACATGTTGGTTGCTTAATCATTCAACAAACATATCCTAAATAAGGGTAACGACGTTGTCTTCATCATGCTAAAAGAAGCAGATTTTCCTCTGCTGCAGCATTGTTTACATTGTTGTTTAGGAAAGTAAACAATAATGTAGCAAGGAAAAATCTAGAACGTCTTTAAGCCTGATGAAGGCAACTGTCGTTACCATTGTTAAGGATATGTTGGTTGAATGTATAGATGTGTGTTCTTCTGAATATAGCGAGATTGCTTTCCCGTTTTGACGATGTCGACAGTTATTCAAAATGAGAATGAACTGATGAGAAAACTGAATGCTGGTATTACCTAATCCTTTAGTTCTTATACTCCCGAAAACAAACGCAACTTTGAAAAAAACATCGTGGTCTGCCACATTTAAGAATACATTCTCTAGATAATGGATTTTCTTTTAGAATTTACGGTGCATTAATTCACCCGTAAAAAAATGTAGTATCGACGGGCAAGCTCCAAATACATTAGGATTTTATTAATAACTAAGTGTGAGTAATAATCTTTATGGTTTTTATAAGGTATTGCTTTCCCTCAGCCTGACCCACCTCCAAAAGTCGTGCCTTTGGTACTCGCTACATGGCATCAACATGCGTTGCAGGTTTCCGGGCCGGTGATCTTGAGATCTGCATTCTTTCTTTACATGATACTTACTTGGCAAGCTGGAAAGGGAATATTATAAAGTTCCGACCCTGAAAAGGGATACCTACCTCTTTATTCCGACACTCACTACGTCATTGCTCAGAGTCACCTTCAGATTTGGCTCCGTTAGAGTCGGCCTCATGACGCTGCCGTATTTCGGTCCAACCAGAAACTTGCCACTTCGTCCCATCATCAGCAGATTTACTGTTAGAAGGTGACGTGTCTTCTGGAACTGATCGAGGAGTATCAACTGGACTTTCCCAACCTGAAAATATCATTAACAACTAAATAAGCTTGCCGTGAGCACAAGCAATCATGATCGATAATGTTCGGTACAGCACACCAAGAATATTATCTTCTAGAAACATCATTAATAGAACTACTGTGAAACTC
>JAHWFP010072383.1:0-25594 GCA_023313725.1 Lithobius niger | reverse complement strand
TCGTCATCATTATCCATCATCATCAACACTACCAACATCATCATCATTCATCATCGTCATCATTATCCATCATCATCATCACTACCACCATCATCATCATCACCATCATCATCATCCTCCTCCATCATCATCCGCCATCATCCATCATCTACCTCCGCCACCTTCCTCCCCCTCCCTTCCCTTGGGGATGGTTATCATCTTAACAATGGGGTGGCTTTATAGCCCTTATTACTGTCTTGTGTCACACCAAAGCTAATTACTGTAGATCAAACGGATTCCAAGTTATTGCGGTGTCACCTGGTTTTCGGAGCCAACTTCGAAGGGCCGCAGTGCCCTAAGGGAGAATTTCTGGACACAGTTTTATAGAACCTTTTATCCTTCCTTTGTATCAAAGAATCCGCTCTTTAAGTTTGTGCGTGAGGTTTAGAAACACACTGCTGTTTAAACTTATAGTTATAATGAAGTGCTATAAAATCACGTCGTAAGAAGATATAAGGTGGAGTCATGTTATGGATATTGGATCATAAGTAGTCATGTCATACATATAAACCGGTGATGTTACATGCATCACGTTTTTTGCAAAACATTTTATACTACTGCGTGTATTGTAAAATATTGTATATCTGTTCGGTATAAATAGAAAAGATGTTGTTTTTGTTTAATTCTTTTTCCAGTATTACTAAATAATAATTAGTAATAACTTTTCACTAATTCTACCATCGTTAACGTGTTCAGCACCCAAAAATACATGTAAGACGATACCTCACATGCCTGTGCAATTCATATTTCATACGCGTTCTTTTTCGAGGTAGCGAAATCAAAGATAGCGTCTATTTTCCAAAACGGCCACTCACACAGACCATCACCCAACTTTTTTATATCACCAGGATATTAACAACTTGTGCCAAATGTAAGATTCTCTGGGAAATGCATTACTTCTCAAATCGAATGTTCGTGTAGACCTCCAACTGATTTATAACAAGGCTACAGAAGTATGCTCAGCTACTGTATTATATAACAATCAACAAATTCTAATTCGGATGGCTCAAGCTCCTAAATTTACTAATTGAGCCCTGATTCTGACGAAATAAATTCACTTGTTAAAAATGTTAACAGCAACAAATGGATAGTTCATGACCAATTAAATGGTCATGAGCTTCCCTTCTGGTTCAGATACAACTTTACTACCAGCAAGTTGGTGTCATAAGTATTTTAGTGATGTTCAACTTAGGCCATCTAAGATTACTGTAAAAGCGTGGACTTGTGCCATTGTTCAGCCATTAGGCACAATTAAGCGCAACGTTACTTAAAGCGACCAGACTAAGTGCTTTTTTTCTGTCATTAGCGAATTATCGGAGTAGGTCAGAGCGTGCTCTTGTGAATCCACAGAGCCCCAACGCCATAGAGTAACCGTGGTACCGGCTGGTGCACCCTGGCTTACGCCACCCCCTATCTAGAGGCTGTTTGGGGCTGGCTCAAAACACTTGGCAAGCTTACTAGTTAAAAAGTTGAGATCGCAAACATAGTACAATATCCCTTAAATAAATTTTATTTCATTCTTCTGTTGGGGAGGTAATATTCTCTCCTGGGCGATTACCCCTGCTGTAAATTTCTCTCAACTGGATACGAGATAAACCTTTAATGGCTAGGCTTAATTTAGTGTTAAACTGCGTACAAGCATAAGGCATAACTTCTAATCCGTAAGTGAATGGATATTTTCCCTAATACACAGTCTAGGAACTCAATTCCTTCTTTATTTATCGTAATTACGTGCGGGAAGATTACCACAGCAGTACAGCAAACAACGTTCAGGAATCAGGAGAGTCCAGCGCTCAGAAGAACGCAGGCGTACTTCCTTCAAAGGAAAAGATGTCGGCTAGGCCTAAATATGCTGCGCCATACAACAGAAACATGTACAGAGTTTCACGTTTCAGAATAGAAAAAAACGGAAGAGAAATAAGCAAGAGAGAGGGCCACACAAGATAAGAAATAGTTCTATAATAGGGTTTACAACAAGATTGTAGTATAACAATCCATGTGCGTACAACAATCCACCTTGAGACAGAAATTCAACAAAGCCTATTTGCCAACTATTACATCCGTATAATTCAAAGAAGAAATATAAAATGGGTTAAGAGAACAATACCTTGAGCTACAGTGTTCATAATTAAAAGCCACAATGAAAAAAGTCTAAAAAAGACAAAACGCTCTCTTTTTCCCTCAAAACTATCGTCCTGTTTTTTCCACAAAACGAAGGTGTAGAGATGTCACAGTCTTTAACCAGCAATGTTATTTTAAATTCCTGAAAGATTGGGAAGAGGGGACCAGTTCTTTTGTAACGTCCCCTCTGGGTCTAGCCAGAGTGGGGAAGAAAAACTTAATGGGACTACAAATAATCCCTTCCTTATATTTAGAACAGTTACTCACATTTGACACTAACTCAACAAAAAGTTAAAAGAAGAAAAATATTAGTTGTATTATTTGTCACTGTCGGTAGTACTGTCCAGAATCACTGACAGTCGACAAGGAACTCAACAAATATGTGGTATGGAGGGAGGGAGCTTCAGAGTTGAAATAATCTCTCCCATTGCATTACTTCTCAAATCGAATGTTCGTGTAGACCTCCAACTGATTTTACCTCCAACAAGGTAAAAGGTTCTATAGTCCCTGTGCAAGTCATCATCCCCCATGTAGATATTTGGAGCACATATCACCCCAATCATCTGAGGTCTTGATGCCGGATGCAGGAAGATGTAGCACAAACAACAGTACCTACGAAACTGTATTGCATCGGTAATCATGCCACTCCACCCTTCAGTGGGTGATATTTTATCTGGCAAAGGTACAGTGCAGGAGTTGTTGTGAAAATAGCTAGCCTACAGACAGCTAGCCAACAGAAGAAGGGGAAGACCGCAACCTCAAGCAGCAAACACGCATATTTTTAACGTCAGGTTTTAATTTCTTGCTAGCAGCGTCGCAAGGAAGCACTTACGGGACTGTGTTACTGCGATGTGTTCCATTACTACGTAGGAAGTCATGTAAACGATGCGTTTACATAGAAGCGCCATGAGTTACCAATCTTGAGACTGACTCGTTTCAGATTGATGGTAGCGAATTTCTGAATTAAGGTATCGATTGCAAGGACCTTCCTAGCGAGAATATGGGTGAAGCAGCACCTCGTGCACGTGTCTATTATTGCGTATAAAACCTGGCTGCCATAGAAGGTTGGCAGGTTAGCGACAAAGCACTCATCCATCGATCAAAAAAATGTACGTGACACATCCTTCCTGTCCAGGGCAGGCGGATGACTAGAGCTCCATGTCTTTGTTTTTAAAACAAACATCGCAAGACAGCACATTTTTTCCTGCCAACCTGGGAGCCATTAAAGTATCTCTAGCTATCACAATCATGATCCTTTCAACATGAGAGAAGTGTCGCATGCGTCGGTGCAAAAGTTGACATACAGGCTATTACTGTACTCATTGATCCCCACCAGAAGGGGACATTCGACTGTACAGCTAGTAAGACTGAGTCGGAGATAGGGTGATAAATTGCAATAAACTACAATCGATAGCTGGGTTCACACTGGAAATCGATCAACAAAATTACATACAAGGTCACCAAGATTAGTCAAACGGTCACCAAAATCACATACTGGGCCACCAGTGTTTGAACAGTTAAACATTTATTGCTCTATAATCGCTTGACTGGGATTGAAAACGTTTGCAGGTACCGCCACAGCCGACTGTTGACAAGCCACCTTATCACTAGCTCTCTTAACGCTGTTTGCTGGGCATGATGGCTGTAAACTGAGTCATTAAATAACTCAGAAATTCGTGTCAGTCACCCCTGACACCATGTTGAAATGTTGGGTCTACATGAACATTCGGTTGGTCACCCATCATAACATGTTGAAATGCAGGAAGTTGGTCACCCCTAACAACATGTTGAATTGTTGGCCCTATGCTTACATTTTTTTCCAAAGGAGCACCAGAAATCTTAAAAGGTGCCGAATTGGCAGGTAAATCCCCCATTCAATTTGTGTAAATTTAGTTGAGCTGAATTTCGTAAATTGTCTTCCCCGACAGTGAAGCCATCATTTACGGGTGGAACATTTGAGAAACTATGGGAAACCTCCCTCTAATTCCTGGGCATTAAATGAACCATGATTGATACATTCTACTAAACTGCATTTCTGATATTCGTATTTCAGTACATCACGCTCAAAAGAAACATCGTCATGGAATCAGGTACACCATGAAATTAGTAGTACAAGACAGTATTATCGTATTTTATATGATTTGGTAAGATCATATCAACATGGCACATTTTTGTAACACTAAAAATCGGTTTTACTTTGTTGTTCGACAAAAGAGATGATAAATCCAGGGTTGGATCGTACTTGTAGCAAAATGGACGAGTTTCATTCAATTTCAGGGAATGGGACATAATTCAGGGGAATTTACAATGTAACCAATGTCGTGCAAATAATTCATACCATTATAGGTTAGGTTAGGGGGTAGTTTCGATTCAGGAGAATCAGGGACTTGATCTGCTGAAGTTAGGTTGGTCAGATTAGGAGAACAGTACAAATGATCAATACAATGGCGTGAGTAACTCAATTTTGCTTCACATTGTTATGAAGAGGAGTTTTTTTTCCACTAGGCAACGAATAAATATGTGCAAAACTAGAAACATCAACGTCAAGTAAATTCCTAGAATCCATATCTATGTATGATTCCTTTATAAGTTTGGGTGCACAATCGGCTTTCCTGATTAAGGTGACATGCATTCGTGTTGCAAACAATGTTGATAGTTATTTTGCACCAAATGTGCAGCCAGAGGCTAAGTCAGGGAAGAATTTTCTTCAAAAGGATAACCAGAAATGAAATTGAGGTAACCCTGGTAAATCACACATTTAACCTCACGGTGTTCAGTTATACCACCCGCATCATAAGAGGTGTAAATGTTTAAATTTATGGAAAATAAATAATGTTTTCTATCACTGTACGTAACCAATTTATGCAGTTTGGGTATTTGCCGTATATAGACGCCTTGTGGTCTTAAATTAGTATTGCACCATCATTTAACAACCTAGATGCACACATTAAGTTCTGGGAAGCACTTGGCATTTTCACAACGTTACGAATGATAAAAGACTCGTGGAAACAAAAACCAAAATTGTGACCAGTGACCCTTATGTCTTCGAGTAAGACGCCAATAGCCGAAGCACCACACGTAGGTAGCGCTATCTGCACTTCGGGAAACAAGGATCTATCGATATGTTTATGACATTGCTTGGTTAAAATAAGTGTACCACCAGAATCATGCTTAAAGTTATAAAATGGTCATTTACCCCTGGCTTTCAAGCTAAGGGGGGTCTACAGGTTTTTGGCAGGCCACATTACCTATGACATCGAGGTGCAAATATGAGCCGTTACTTTGGTTGTTATGAAGAAGAAGTAAAAAGCCAACAAGGTCCATATGTAACAACAGCAAAAATGCTACGTTTCGAGTTAGAATTGGACCCGTTATCAAGCAAAAATTGTTTTAGCCAACGAAGCTAAAGCCAATAATAAAACTACACTTTGAGTGTAACCCACAAATCAACAATTAAAGCACAAGTGAACACATTATGAAACGATAAAACGAACGTAAGTCAGGGCAGAATCTGGCAATAGGCACCGAGACAAACGCCCTGTTGTTTGACGCACACCCAGCATTAGCCATGGCACCAGAAGGAGTGAGGGATAATTTTGCTAGGTAAATCACATCGGAAATTCCTAGAATCTTTTACATGTCACAATCGACATGAGCATGAAACATCACAGGGCCCTTTTCCTCCCGAAAATGCCAGGGGTGGCTGAGGTCGGACTCAAACCCGGAACCTCTGGCACGTGAG
The DNA here is from genome assembly GCA_023313725.1 of Lithobius niger. Classification (NCBI taxonomy): domain Eukaryota; kingdom Metazoa; phylum Arthropoda; class Chilopoda; order Lithobiomorpha; family Lithobiidae; genus Lithobius; species Lithobius niger. The sequence continues at coordinate 19,692 of JAHWFP010072383.1, read as the reverse complement.
ATGGTCATGCTAACCATCAGGCCACCTTGCCGCAGGGACAAACGCCCTGTTGAGCAAGTCGTAAGGGGTGGGACTGGTTTCTGCATCCTGTTATATAGGAGAAGGACCTAGGAGAAAAAATTTGAAGTTCTCAGTTTATGAAAGATGGGGATAAGTTCCGAAAATTGCTTAATTACAGTCAAAAGATGATTATGGACTGGAGGACGCTGAATAAGGATGCTGATAGTTTCCAAATTAATTCTGGGTCGGTAATATTTTGATTGAAATGGAATTCGAGTTTTTTTCCAAATCGAGGGTGTGCCCTGCCTTTATATGATGCTGCACTAAAGAGTGAGTTGCGTCATTATATTTAAGATTTGAATAGTGGGATAATAACCGTATATTCAAAATTTGCTTCGTTGTACCTATGTAAGATGCCCTGTAGGTTGGTTCATTACAGTGAATTTGATAAACAGCGTTAGTCTTCTTTTTTTTTGCCTCCTTGTGATCGACCACAATTCATGGCGTAGCGAGTTGTTTCAAATTTTGATTTGCAGAGGAAACTAAACACTGTGGGCTAACAGCTTTCTGAGTTGTTCAGTGGCACCAGGAAAGTAAGGAATTGAAATAAAATTTTCAGGTTTAGATTTCTTTGGTTTGAGTGTTAAGAATTTAATTATGATCGACTAGTCTAGCAAGGAGATGCAGTGGAAAGTCATTTTCTGTGTATTTCAGCAAGATCTAGTCTATATCTTGTGCAAGCAGTCGCTTGTTACTGGTGTGGATGTAGATGCGTCCAATTTCATTGGTTACAACATTAATTTTATGAATGGGGTCGATAAATGAGGCAAGTTAATTGTGCGAGTCGTATGCATACAGTTGTGGTAATGAGTACATTTTACTAATCGATCGTGATTAATGATAACACCCAGCTTCATTTTACATGGCTGGTCCCTTTTTTTGTCTTTGTACTTTTGATTGTGAACAAGGCACACAAATGCTCTATTGTGCTGAAAATTAAAATAGGTTGCTTGTTATGTATGAACTGTGAGTCTGGTTTGTCAGAAACCCCTTGTTGAAAATCTCCTTTCACTCACAAACTGGTCGTTTTGCATGTCCCAAGTGGTCTTAACAAGTTGGGTTGACTGTAATTGCATATACAACTCGGGATTAGAGTTCTCATTAACATTACTACGCAATCACTAATACGTTTGGCACAGGCATCTATTACAGCTTGGGTGGCTGTAGCTGGATCTGGAGGGTTTCCTTCCAATATGGCGGGTGACCATATCTTTTGAAGTGCTTGGCAACAGAATTGCTCTTTCCAGATGCGAAAATTCTCACGACCAGTTAATAAAACAATGCCTTTACAAGAAAGCGTCTGCCGCTCAGCGGGTACTGCTGTCTCAACTTGTTGCATCAGCCACAGGCCCGCCATAATGTAGAAAATATAGGTGGACTCGATTAGGTGCTATTTCCTCTGTTGACTCAGCTGAATGATAGTGATTCAGCTGAATGACCTCTTGAATAGGATCGCAAAGTGCTGCGATCCACAGCATATGAGTTAGGTGCACGGGAAAAGAAAAGCGTGTTTACGTAGGTCTCATCAGTTAGGTTAATGGGGGTGTAACTCTTACAGCCTCTCTAACGTGGTTATACGTCTACGGTGTAAAGGTTGTAACATGGGGATAACCGGATGGTATACCAGCCATCTGGAAGGTTACGTGTTATTAACTTATAGGAGAGTGAGAATCAATCAGTCACTACTTAGGGTTAAAGGGGTTGCCGGGCTGGGTGTGGTTTCGACACTAACGGGCCTCCTAACGTAGTTCTCACACTAAACCCCTTGCAACTCACTGAGGTCCATGAATCATAAATATTCTAGCAATTAGAGGTAACCTCATTCAACAAGATGGAAAGCAATAGTCAGTTTGGCTGACCTGACAGTTTGTTTATTTATCATCTGATGTTAAACAGCATAAGGGTGGAAAATACAAGCTACACAATCTCACGCTTCACTTTGTTTTACTATCAATTGAATGCATGCACCTGCCATTAAGGTGCAAAACCCCTAGACTATTTCTTCTCTATTTTGTCCAGCATGCAAGGTTCGTTCGACTTAGCTACTGCGCATTTATATGATCCAATCTTGCAGTAGATTACGCTTTGTAGGTCGTGAAGTAGTGTTCCATTAATTCAACTGCAGACGAGTGGCATCTTAAATTCCACCTTGACTGGAATTACCGGTGACAGAACTTGGAAACATTGGAGCTAGCATGCCCAAGATGGCGGCCTTCCTATGCCAAGGAAATATTACCATGAAGCATGATTTATCATGCGACTTATTTCTGTCAAGTCTAGCAGAAGAAAAAAAACGTACACGCAAAGTAAGCCAAGTAAAGGAAGCGAGAGCAAAACGAGTTCCAACAATCAAGAGATTAACAGTGTGGAAGGACAAGAATATAGGTTCAGTCAAAACTGAATAAGCAGTTTACAAAATCACTGGACTGACTTTTTAGTCGCTCAACTGGAATACATTGTTGTTGCCATCTATTATAAAACCAAGTTTGATATCAAGATGATACTAGTATACATTCGTCAAGTAATGACCAAATAGCACTGGACTCTAATCCGGTGTTTCGATAATGTTGCTACAACATTACAAGAGGAAGCTTAAATGTGCGGAAGGCACTGGGGCTTAATAGCATCGTCCCACAAAGATCGTGGTGAATTCTGTTGGTATGCAACCGAGTTCCTACCACGATGGTGTTACCATGGTGCTGTTGCCATAGCTGTGCAACCACAATTATGCTAGCACGTGAATTATGGGGGTAGGCCTGAGAACGCCCTTCCGATTCCACAGACTCCAGAGAACATAAAGGAGCTGTGGTACCAGCAGTGCACCCTAGCCGACAATAGCCCCTACCTAGTGGCCGTTTGGGGAGGGATCTTAAACAATGGGTAATCATATACAGGGTTTCATAGATCAGCAGAGAAAAAAATCGGAAGAGAAAAAGGCAAGAGAGATGGTCACACAAGAAAAGAAATAGTTCTACAATAGGGTTCACAACAGGATAATAGTATAACAATCCATGTGCGGACGACAAACTACCTTTAGATAGAACTTCAACAAAGTCTACTCGCCAACAATTAGATCGTTCAAGTCAAAAAATAAATATTAACGAAATAGCGGGGTTAAGAGAACAATAGGTGTTGATAAATAAATACCAAAGTAGCAAAAGAATAAAAAAGACAAAATGTCCTATTTTTCATTAAAAAACTAGGCTTACCTTTTTTCCCAACACGAAGGCATAGAGACGTCACAATCTTTAACCAGCAATGGGATTATAAATTCCTTCAAGATTGGGCAGAGGAGAAAATTCCTTCTGTCAATTAGTCCTGGTGAAGGTCTGCTTTGCTTTGTCGTAGTTGAACGCAGTTTGTCAGTTTTATGCTGTTGAAATTTATGATTTGGAAACATAGTATTTTATAGAATTTCACTTTGTATCATAGGAGCAAACTCTTTTCTCCTAGTTTAGGTATCTTTATGTATTTCAAAATTAGCATAAAGCTAAAACCTGATGAAGTATCAAAATACTGTCAACCTGTACCCTTAGCTGTTAGGGGAAAGTTGAAGCTGAACTTGACTGAATTGTACAATAGGGTGTTCTGAAATCTGTAGATTTCTTTCCCCGTCATTCTTGCGTTTAAACGTAATGTCGACTTTCATATCGTTGGGAACTACTCATGCTCGGTTATTCCACAATTGGATATAGAGCATCAATCTGTACCAAGAGCAGAAGATTTATTTAGCAGACTTGATGGCTGTAATACTTTTTCAATTATTGATTTGAGTGAAGCCTTTCTGCAGATTGAATTGGATGACGAAGCTAAAGCCTCTTCAACAAAAACTACCTATTAGTCCTTATTTTAATATCAAAGTTTTCTTTTGGCCTAATGAGTTCACGTGATATTTTTCAGAAGCAAATGGAATATGTGTGTTGGAATATTCCTAAGACTACAACTTTGTTGACGAAATTCTTGCTGCTGGGAAGCCAGGAACATGATGAAACTCTTGATGCAGTTTGTGATGCTTTGCAGTTCAGTGGCATGAAATTAAAGAAAAAACAAAAGTAACCTCAGCTATTCGAAGATTAGCTATCTGTGTTTCCATCTAGAAAAAAAACGGAGTTTCAAACCAGCGAGAAGTTTTAGACTCTAGTAAGCTAGCTCCTGAGCCCACAAAGAGTCAAGAATTAAATTCTAATTTTAGCTTTACAAAGCAGTACAGCTCCTGGCAACCATATTGGCTCGTTTGCACAAGCTCCATATTTTAAATGTAGTAAGGATTGCTCAGCTGCTGTCCAAAACAGTAAGGCTGCATTTTTTACATTCAAAAGTGGTGACATACTACGATCTAAATTACCTATCAAACACGTCTGTGACACAAGTCCAATAGGCCTTGGTCGAATCTTCTGCACCAGACGTACGACATCGACTACCAAAATCTGAAATTCAACTGCCAGCACAGATTAGTTCTTCGCCGCATACGAAGAGTCCTAGCCCTCAACCAGTAACCATGGATGAGGGTCTATATCGATTTCAACACTGCTAAATTGCAAGCATTGACTGCTCCTTTCGAGAAGGACTATTTTAAACTTTTGAACAACTCGGTTTTTGGCAATACGATAGAAAATAAACAAAATCGGCTCGACGTCAAGCTATGCACCGACTCTAAGAGGGCATTGAAATACACTTCCTACCCCACGTCGACTCCTTCAAAATCTTAAACGAAAACCTTGTGCAAATCAACAGACATATTCGAAGCATTTAGTGCGATCTTCCCTCTCATGATGGCATGTATACAGTGGTGGGCTTTCTTTTTAAATGGTTGCGACTCAGCACATCCCTAGCAAAGAAAGCCTCCCTGTGGATTTCCTACCTCGCATGCCGTTGCTTTACGAACCTCCGTCAAAGCGACCACCTAGTTTGCACATTTTGAATTTAGAAACAATTGAGTTGCTTCCAATTCTTTCAGGCCGACTTGAGCAAATCATTATGCAAATCACCTTTGGCCTGACAAGTAGTAGGAAAGTAGGAAATTCGCCCAGAGACAGGAACCACCAAGATCGCCACCCCCAGAAATGCCACCATCTTGGAAGAAGACCATCAATTTGGAAGGTCTTGACGTCACATACGACCCACCATTTTGAATGACGTCACTTCCTGTCCACCATTTTGGAGCGTTCCGAAATGAAATCGGCCGTTTTGGGGTGTTTCGTATTGAGGTCGACCATGTTGTAGTGTGCTTTTGACCGGCTTTTGAAGGTTGTAGGAACGACGGGACAAAGAAAACGAAAGACATAGATTTTATTTGGAATTTTACCCCCTTCCAATTTGTTCTTTACGATTTTTGTCGTGGGAGCGGCTGTTTAGGCTCCACGTAGAGTACCTGTGGCAGGTACTTAGGACAAATGAATGGATTTGAGCCAGAAAGCAATTTTGGATATTTTCCTAACCGACTAGAATTCGTAGGAGGGCCCAATCTCCGTTAGCGAACTGTACGTGGCTTTCCTTCCCTACGGGTAATAAAAATGTAGGGTTTAAAAAGCCGAACGTTTCCTTCTTACAGTTCATAGTGGGCACGTAGGAACTACATTTAGCTAAGAGGGGTTTAGGATGGAAAGAAGAGGGGTGGGATGTGTCTGGGCAACGTGCAGCCACCTTCCCCTTCTGGAGCTGAGAGTTGGTGAGACGAATACTGGGTGTTTTACCAGCTTTAATTTGACTCAGTATTCTCTTCTTTTGGGCCACTGTCAGGCCTACGATGGCTTTTCTGTACATGCTGGTACAAAAAAATAATTACGAGTGTTTTATATATTACATTTTTATTTTACACTATCTCTTCGACCTTACTTGAGATGAAAGCCAGTGCCGCCTGTTTTATCCCTAAGTTGAGAGTAACCATGAAGAGACAGAACTCCGACATTGTATAGATTTTGTAGCATATCCCCCTTTTCATTTTTGGGTATTATTTCGATAGCCTCCAGCCAGGCTAGAATTTCGATAATTTCCTGTTCTTGTTCGGCTACCCTAGCAACGATAAACTGATCAAGATTCTGAGCCTATCTACCAACTCGTTATTTCTGCTGCCGGTTCTTCCGATGTTTCGTCTGACCCATTCGATTCTTCGTCCGAACTCGATTCGTCCAAATCTTTTTCTTCTGCGGGCTCGACATCATCTTCATCCTCAGGTTCTGATTCTTCTTCCTCAGGGATACTCCAACCCTTTTTTTGTTCCGCCTTCAAGTCCTCCCAGATCGGTTTGATAACACGGGCATTGTTGCAACTGCAATTCGATTTAGGCTTGCTGAACTAAGGGTCGTTGTTGCGGTATATAGCGTGACTGTCTTTCAGGATAGAGGCATACGAAGCCAAGACCTTGCGATGATACATTTCAAAATCCAAGTCTGTTGGGGTCAGTAAACTCCACAGCTGATTTCTTCCTCGGCAAGGCCTTCCTTTCAACACCAAGTCATTCTCGAATATCTCGATGGGTTTATCCTCTATCATTAAGTCTCTCCCGTCGTATCGTAACCCAAAGATGAAATCGTTTTTTCTCCCAGTCCTTCAGAAACGACTCTAAAGAGTGATGTGTTTCATCTTTCACGAGGGTTTTAAATGAATCTCGAAGACCTTCAGATAGCCTTTCTTTTTTTTCATCAAGTTCTGTACTAGATCTCCTCGTTTATCTCCCATTCTTATCCTGTCTAACCTCTGTACTAACATAAAAAAATATATATAAATGTGTGTGTGTGTGTGTATATACAGAGGTGTATATATTATTTAACTCCTAACTAATCTAATTTTTTTTATAACTGAAAATGGGGAAACCTAAAAACCTAAAACCTAGACCTATCTAATGGAAAACGTCCAAAATACATACGCTAAACCTATCGTATGTTAATTCACGTATCTTCGTTTCTTCTGCGTTCTACTTGTATTAATTGTTTGTTAATTATTCGTTTCACGTGGCTAAAAGGAACGTGACGGACAATTATTCAAACATCAAAAATCGTACGCTAAACATATAACTGACCTTTTATTCATGGTTTGATGTTTCCATTGCACTTTAATTGTGGGTTAGTTATTTGTTTCTTGCAGCTTTAAATGAACGTGCTGCAAACCTATTACATTTCCTTTTGGAAATAACTTTTATTGAAACCCCACTTTTTGTCCCGTTTGGTAGGGTTCGAAACTGAGCAGATTTCGTCTACACAACGAATAGTTTACTTTTGATGTCTTATAATACGTAGGCACAAGGCTCCATGACTTCGGCTGCTGAACCTCTGATTATGCGTACCTATTTACCCCGTCTTTTTTTTTCACATTTGAAAGAATCTTAGAAACAAGGCATTCTCTGGACTGAGGAGTTTAAGTCTTTTAACACGTAACTCGGTGTTAGGAGTTGGTGATGAGGAGGGGCTCGGATTACTCCTGAAATCCAACATGATTTTGTTTATTTATTATAGAAAAAAAAAGAAAGAAGAAAATGGTACACATTTTGATATAGTGTGTATCCCATCCTACAGCTCACAACGAGTGGAATGCTCGGATCGCTGCTATATAAAATCGCCTTCCTAACGAAAATTGAACTCGTGTTTACATAGTGTAGTAGGGAGCCGGAGTTGACGAACCAATTAACTACCTTTATTTACTAATGGGCTTTTCGCGTTAAATTTTACAATGTGCAAGCAGTTTTCGTGCACGTATGTCGTAGTTGCCACGTGACTCGGCAAAGTCGGCTCGCCCAAACTTCTAATGGGTTTGTTGACCACGTTAAAACGCGTTTTCTGTTCGAGTAACAGGCAACTACGGTGTTGACACACACCTTGCTGGCCACATCAGTAGCATGCTTTGGAAACGCCACGTCCTTGATTTGCCACTTTTTCGCGAAGAAATTTTCATCCTTCTTGTCCACGTTATTATTGTCCACATATGATTTTACATTATTATTGTCCACAATATTATTATATTGTCTACATATTATTTTCTATGCTAGAAACTGTATTACTTAGTAGAGTAATAGCAGGAGGTAATTCAGCTTTAAATATACGAATCTCCGTGTCCAGAGCACCAATTTGCGAGAGATTTATCGCGTCTGAAGGTTCAATAGCAGGACCTACTTTGGTTAAACGTTTATCTAGCAGGTAAATTTAAATCCAACTCCCTTTTCCCCTTTAATTACAATTCTCCCCTGTTCGACTCTGGACCTCTTCGAAACTCGACCGAATTTGTTCACGGACATGATTTTTACTTTTAATATATAAAAACATAATAAGAATAAGTAAATAAAACGACCTTGGTGCCAGCCAACTGTTAGGTCAACTAGTATGTAAGATTACAGTAAAGGGAACCCAAATTTCAAATCGATTTGCTCTAGTACTAACGGTTCAAAAGTTAAGGCTATTTGAAGAGACACAAATTTTGGGGGTGGGCCAAAAAATGTGTTTTACTGGGTTAACTAATTGCACGAGTGGCATGTGGGGTTGTTTGAAGGGTGGCCAAATTTAGGTCCGTTTCGCTGTAGGACCAATACTTTTAGAAGTTACTGCAATTTTTCAGATTTTTATTTGTTGGACCAAAATATTTTTTGACCGGGCCGAATGCGGGTGGGGTATCGTGCATGGGGGCAACATTTCGATCCGTTTTGCTGTAGGACCATTATTTTGGGATTTGCGGCCATTTTAGCTCTTTTCAAGTACAAAAACAAATAAAAAAAATGTCTAAACCTAGCGCATCAAGATAATTAGCCAGGCTTGACTAACACCCTAAGAAGGGCAAACACAGAATTTACCCCATCGAGGTATGAGCCAGTTTAGACTCATACCCCAAGAAGAGTAAAACAACCATACTGCAGTAGTATGATGTTTCCTGCACCGGAGGGCAGTAAAATGTCCCACAGCTTTAAGAGCCAAGAATTTAGACTCTGAATGGAAACGAGCCTTAGGGCACCATACTGCCGGCATATCCCGGCACTGAGGTCGACATGTGAATACATTCGTACGCCTAACAAAGAAATAAAACAAATTGTATTTACCAAGGGCAGGCTTCAATTGATACCCAACACAGAGATCCAGTTGACCCAACCCCGCGGCTAGTACTGGTTGCAACTTTAAAGTTATTAAGCTACTTAATTATTTTGAACTCTTAATTAACATTTGTTGAATGAATTGAAACCCTCATTAATTTCCTTATTTGTTGGCCACAGCATTTTCACTCTGAGATCAATAGTTTAGACATTACACCCATTTTAGTTCTTTACCAACATAAATTTCAATTCCAAGAAGTCTAGTGGCATCCATCTTAAATATCGTAGGAGGTGACATCTCGCAATCAAATTAAAATAAAATAAAATCACGAAAAATGCTCGCTAAGAAAACTAGGGCCAACCGGGAGCAAAGTATTCACAAAACACCCCAAAATAGCGACTACCCCAAAATGGAGACCTTAAATATGAAACACCCCAATTTGGCGGCCAGGAAGTGACGTCATTCAAAATGGTGGACCAGATGTGGCGTCAAGACCTTCCAAATTGATGGTTTTATTACAAGATGGTAGCATTGCCGGTTTGCATGGTGCCAGCCATCTTGGTGATTCCTGTCTCTGGGCGAATCCCCTACTTTCCTCCTACTCTGACAAAACTGAAAACAAGAATTTGAAGCCGTATTTTATCAGAAGGCAGAAATTATCGCTCAATGGTAATGCAATCTTTTGGGGACATTGAATAGTCAATAAGCTATGTTCGCATTTTGTAGAGGAGTTGCCTTGTGGCTACTGCCGAACTGAACGAATCAAGGTGCTTGCTCGTTCTCGCATCTGGTGGCTCAATATATAGCAAGTAATAAAAGAAGGCTTAAAGTGCAAAAACAGTTAAGTATGCGAAGTTTTGTTGCCCAGTTTGGAGTCGATTTCAAGCAGCAGAAGACCGTATGCGACTACATTAGAACAACAAATAGGCCATGCTATTCAACCGAAAGCAGTAGTACAATGTAATTCAATAGAATAGAATGGTTACATGAAACCCTTACAATTCTATAGAAGACAAGGCAACAAAAAAAAATAAGCTAGTCTTGCATTCTTTGGAATTGTAAGGATTTTATGAAGTCATTGCATTCTATTGAATTGTATTGTACCACTGCTTTCAGTTGAATAGCATGGCTTGTTTGTTGATCTAATGTTGTCGCATTTGGTCTTCTGCTGCTTGAAAATGACTCCGAACTGGGAGACGAAAAGTCTAATACTTGACTGTTCTTTGCAATTTAGGGCTTTCCGTTATTCATTTTAGTGCTTTTTAATTTGTTTTTCTTATTGCAAATATATAGTAAACTCGAGAACCTCGTAAATAGATATAAGCCTGTCAGGTTAATAGGGAAGCTGATGTTTCAGAGAAGAAACGCATTTGGGAGCAACTGGCTGCCATCTGGTCATGCACACATGTTGATTTTTATGGGCTATTTCACGGAAAAAATGTTTTTTGTTGTCATTCCCATTTGCACCACAAGCAGTGCCGTTATCAAAATTCTACGGAATTTGTTCGCAACATGGCTATTCTAAGACACTCATAAGCGATAATGGTCCTCAGCTGGTTTGCGTGCAATATGAAAGTTTTCTACATGATATGTGGAATTAGGCACATAGGCTAACTAGCGTGTCTTACGAACCACAGCAGATCGGGTCCGATGAGAACGTCCCGTAAAATCATCGAGTAAGGCCTGAAACGCAGCTTAAATTTTTGTATTTCCCAAGGGTTAACTATAGAAAAAGCATTACTTAATTTCCTTAGGCAAACTAGGCAAATTCCCCGTTCAATGGCACAGATAAAACAATAGATAGTGTTCCTAAAATGGCAAATAAAACAAAATTATCACTAACGTTTCCTTTAACTGATGACAGTACTAGTAGGAATCAAGAATGACAGAGAAAATCCAGTCGACAATAACGGAAACGAGCGCTGCTGCTAAAGACAAAAAAGCGGGAAGTTGACATCACGTGTTGACAGTGATGCTCATGGGAACCCTAAACCTCTATGTATGTCACAAGGGAGTGTGCCTGCAAAGGCCAGACATGACATCACAAGTCAGCCTTATGATGTTCGTCTGGTTATTCTTCGGCCAGGACAATGACTACTGCTCAAAAATGGCCTTGGAAAGTTTTTCCAGCCACAATATGATTACGACATGTCATTCATGTTGAGAAGATCTGAAATGGAGGAAATATAAGTGAGATAGCCTCAGTACATTCCTAAAGTTTGCATGGACTCAGAGGCATCACCGTCTGACGTCATAGCATTGATTCTGGAGGGCTTTAGCTCAACATTTCGCAGAGGTGTTGGTTAAGGTTGTACTACAATATCGGCCGTATCTTGAGATTAAACGAGCACATGTGACTAATTGGTACAGTGGCTACCAAAAACACCGCTGCTGTGTACTATTGCCAAAAAGATTAGTTACAGCCCAAAAGAATGCCAACTGAGATGCTACCTCTCTTTCCTTAGAACACTTTCCGGCTACACGAACATGTTGGTGTATTTACATTTTACTTTATCACTTTGTGATGGCAGTATGACAATTAAATTTTGTACATACAACCAAATGTAGGCTACTTACAGTTGGTTTTAAAACTAATAAATATTTGTCAAGGAAAGCTATGTAAAATTAATCGCAAAATAGATATAACGTTTTATGCCAGAAAACTATGCTCTACTGACTGTCTATACTGCCAAACATAACTCCGTTACTTAGCAGCTTCCACGTAGCCTCCACCCCCCATCCATTTGAGATAGAAGTGCCCCGGAAATCTGCTCGTGCTCTTGTCGATTGTGTCATGTGAACGATCCTAAGTATGCCTTAGCAAAATTGTCCTTCTTCATCCGGAGATAACCTTAGCAGTTGAAGAGAACGTTAATTCGACTATTTCTATTTTCTTTTCCTCTATTTCTGGCTTCACGTTTTATCTGGCTCATGGCAGACAAAATAAGCTGTTGTTTAAAGTTTTGTGTCGGTCCACAAAATTGCATTTCCAGAAAAAGATTTTTCGGAGGGGAGTGGGTGAGGTCAGTTTGACATACTTTTTCAAGGGGGTATGAGTAAGTGTGACGAAATGTGACATGGGGTGGGAGGGGGTCAAAATTGGCAAAAAAAGGCGAGACATACTTTATGAATGAATCCAGAGGGATGGGATTCAGGGGTTGGAATAGCCGTTTTCAATGTGCTGTAACTCTTACCTTTTTCAACCTATTTTATTGATTCTGGTTTTGTTTTCTTTTTGCATTGGTAATGAAATTTTGTTCCATTCATGTTTCTAATTTATTCTCTCGGTATGCCATGCTTATTTAAGAATTTTTAACCATTGAATAACCTTGATATCTTCTGGCAAAGTTATTAGTTTCTTGTTCAATCATTGTTTCTTCCCTCAACACATCACCCTAGTTTCTCAAGTCTTCATTTTGTACTCAGGCCCCAAGACGGATGACAACTTAACCCAGTATGGCTCAAGATGGTAGCACATTGGGTTGAGAAGTTTCTTTATTTTCCGTTCGTTAGATTTTATTACCTTGGCTATCAGTTGTACCCAGCTTCATCCGGGATTTTGTTTCACTCATGACTATTTGTTCGGCGTGGTCTAAATGTTGAACTCAACAGGAAATTTCGGTTGTTATATTATTCCCTTTTTTTCCCAATTCTTTACATGCCTTCGCTCCTCATTTTCTCATATCCTACCAAAAACACAACAAAAACTAACCTTGTAGGTTCAGTTAATGCATAGTGATATGCTTAATGGCATTGTCCTCCCCAATACCATATAAATATTTTTTTCTAAAGAGCAATGATCACAGATGTACTGCCCGACACACAGGCATTTACTGTTCATGCCCTCCTCCTCTTTACCAGTTTATCGCTTTGGTATCAGCGAGCCATACCTTGTGAAATATAACTGTCATCGTGCATGACGTCATTTAGGACTTGCCACTGAAATGAACGCGCAGAGCACATTGTTAGTCGAGGCAACAATGTCCAAATTAAAACTTATTTTCAAGGCAACAACACACCAGTTTAAGCTTTAAGCCAAAGAATTGACACACTCAGCTCTTTTCATTGTAGGGATTGGTTCTTCGGGGGGTCGTGGTCGTCTTCGATTCTGCTATTAATCTTTGTTTTATAATGTTAGATGCCACCAGCCTTTGATTCAGGATGTAAAATTATATTTGTCAAGATAGATTTTAATGGGAGTTCGACCTTTTTTTAAATCTTGATGGCTTGTTGGTATTACAGGTAAAGTTATGACCGAGATCCTAATTTTACCATTCAAGGCACACAGCGTTATCGGGGAAAAACTTTCTTAACACAGAGGAAGCTTGTTAGTATGAGGCAATGTTTAGGTCTTAATTAAAATCTCCTTATGGAACGTCGTATAATTACTTCTTTATGTTAAATATTTTTCTCTTAGTCTTATTGTTTTTAAGGGAATCATGTATGTAAATTGTACTGATTTTAACAGACAATCGACCAAAAGGAGCCTACTGCTGTTTATGTTGGTCACTTAAAAGTGAACACTGGCACAAGAGACAAAACACATGAATAAATCACGTCAATAAACTGCATGAAGTTGGAATTTCACATATTACCTTCTGGATTTTCAAATCCGTTGTGACTTCTTCATGATCGCGTATCTCAAAGTCAGGTTTGGCATTATTCATTAAGTTTTCTTCTTCATCGTGAAATTGGTACTATAGAAAATAAAGATAAAATGTCAAATTCATAATGAAAACTTTCAAGTCTGAATATGAAACAACACAAAAAAAGTAAATTAACTCTTTTGGCCTCTATTCATGTGTGATTCCGTTATTGTTAAACATTGACAAGTTGCTTCAAGTTTTTCCTATGTTACCTTAAATATAGAGGTAGAAAGGAGCACTAAGACCAATGCAGAGTTACGATTTTGCTTGGTGAAACATCACAAAACAAAATATGCTGCATGGCAAATGGTTCTTAAACATTTCTCTACATTTTAACCATGACAGGGAGAAAGTCATTATTTCGAATAGCAGCGGCACTTCTCTACCTAGGTAACTTTTTGTAATCTCCATTTCATTTGTTTTCAGTTTTGTCTGTTTCTGTTTTCTTTACGTCTAAGGAGGGGATGTAATAAAATTCTCTCAATGAATTGGATTATATTGGTGGCATCCCATGTAATTTTCCTGGGAGAAATATACGAATTATGGCACAGTGCTAAGCCATCCATAGGCATGCAGGAACTGTGATTCCTCATTTGTAGGTGAGTGAGGTGGAGGGCTGAATGAATAGTGAATAAGAATATATACCGTACATAAAAATAGGTATAGAGATCAGTAAGCATCATCATATTTGATTTCAAATCACAGTTCTTCTTTCTCAGAATATAACTAGAACCTTGTACGTTTTACCCTCCTTATCCATATAAATATGGAAAAAAATTCTCTACAATTTACAAAAATATTATACGTTGATGTCCTGTTATGTATAGTGTCAAATTCAAGCTTCAGCTACACACATAAAACCTTAGATTAGTTTGTTCACATTTGGTCATAAAAAAGACCCAAACTAGCGGACATTTTAAGAAATTTAACTACTCTGAGCACAAGGTATAATATCAGTAAACCCGATCTGTCGTAAAAAAATTAAATAAAATTAAAGCTCCTTGTCCACATACCATTAGGATATTATAACAGCCTGCTTGACTTTAAATCTCATTTGGTCAAAATAGGGTCTAAAAAGCTTACTTTATACGATTCTTCTAAAATTGACAACTAACAATTTGCATCTTAAAATTAACGGCATTGGACCATTAAAAACGAAGAATTATTATTTACCTGATTTGTTCATAATACAAGGCAAAAATGAATAAAATTGTACGGCTTTCACCAAAGTTAACAAAAAACAATAATAATTCTATGGCAGGCATCATTGTCGGTATCTTCAGGAGATAGTTCTACAGGAACAAGAATAAGGGGTTAATGTGATACGGTCGGAGACAAACCCCATAGCAGAAGGCACAGTAGTATTTGGCTACCACTAATTTCTGTTTGGCTACATTCCTTTCGCTACCCCCCCCCCCTTTAGCTACCTATAAATTGTGTTTTGCTACTTGCTCTTCTGCTGGATGAGGGTGAAAATTGTGTCTTTTGCTTCTTCATTCCACCTGAGCTTAGAGCAATTTGGCTCTTATGAATGAACCAGAAGTGACGTCAAGATTTACTGTAGCACCCAGAAATCACGTGACTAACTGACGTCAAGGTTTACTCTAATGACCAGAAGTTATGTCAATGTTTCCTGGAACATCTAGAAGTAACTAACTGATGTCAAGGTTTACCCTACTAAGCGGAAGTGACATCACTCCAGTAATCCTCCAAGGTTAAGCTGAATTTCGGTCGGGGTTTCTTTGAGTTTAGCAACATTTTTGATAAGTTTTGCTTATTTTCTACCTACTTTATGTTTACACTGTGAGGTTGGATGTACCGCTTGAATTTTAGGGTTTAGTTTACTCTAGTTTAGCTGGTTGTGTGCTAAATGTTGCGTATTTTTTTACCAGTTTATATTCCCCAACGTTTCGGATGTAACATTTGAATTTTAGGCCTGGGTTAACTTGATTTTAACAAGTATACACTAAGTGTTGCACATTTTTTTTATTAACCGTATATCTTCACTAAAAGCTTGAATTTTGGTTCAGGTTTACTCGAGTTTAGTGAGTTTTCCGTTAACTGTTGCACATATGTTCGTAACTTTATATTTCCGCTAAGGTTTACTGGTGGTAACACGTGAAATTTTGGTCCAGATTAGTAGATAGCAAATACCATTTGGTCAAGGACACCTCGGTAGCCAAACTAACATTAAAACCAAACGCATATTTGTATCTGGCCACCTCTAATATGTGTTTGGCTGTGCGTCAAATTTTACTCAACCTGCTCTATTTATGGATGATGGTGTAATTTCGTATCTGGCTACCTCTAATTTGCATTGTCTACGTGTCATATGTTACTCAACTTGGTCTTCTCCTGAACAAGGGCATAAAATGCGACTTCTGCTACCTACCTAACTCCTGGAAACTAAGGAAATTTGGCCCCTTGCAGTTTGCTTGGAAGTGACGTCAAGGTTTACCATGTCGATCAGAAGTCACGTAATATCATGACGTCAAGGTTTACCGTTTCGATCAGAAGTCACGTAATATCATGACGTCAAGGTTTACCGCATTGACCTGAATTCATGTTACTTACAGTATTTTGCAATTAGGTTTACCTTATTGAGCGAAAGTTGCGTGATGTTGTGATGCCAAGGTTTACTCTACTATATGGAAGTCACGGGATCTAATGATGCCAAGGTTTACTCTAGTGATGTCATTTCAATCAACCTCCATGGCACATTTTAATTTCAGCCCCCTTTACTTGAAATTAGCAAAGTTTCTAAAGGAGTAATGGGTGACTATATGGCAGGGTGAGGTCCTTGTTGAAAATGATTGTATCTTCCAAACCTGTGATACCATAGCTACGCTCAGGATAAACTATTCAAAGCTAGGGAAAAAATACTCCGTCATACATTTATTCATCATATATCATCGTACTACTGTGTTGTTCCTTTGGGACCAGCCCTGCTATGAAACCATACCTTTATCAATAACGAAGGGAACAGTGAGGGGCAGTAGGCCTACTTTCTCCATACAAGATCTATTGTTAAATATATACATAATTATGGATGCAAATCTAAATGCAACGGTTGTAAATACGTTGCCTCTTGGACTATGTCACACTGCCTAAAATTTGCATCCGTATTTATTTAACCCGTATGGAGCCTATTTGGCTTTCTGTCCCGTTTATAACAAGATTTAATAACCTAAACATTTTCTTCCCCTAAAACGTTACACAAGAACTTTCATGTTCGGAGGACTCCCATCTTATACACATCATCTTCTAATAATAGTCTACAACAGACAGCATAGATAAGTTTTTTGTAACTGGCCCAGTACACACAACACACTCAACCAACATTAATGGCGCTGAGCGAACACACACAAACCGCTCGTCTCCACCACGCCTTCGTAAGACCATAGTCTTAAAATACAGTAACACAAAAGTACTCACTCCATAGGGACCGTGACAACAATAAAGTGAGGGAGGAACACAACAAAAGCCAAAAACTGATAGTAGCCAAGGCTTAAAGGACATTGTCGTAAGCAATACATTTAAATAAAAATTACGAACAAAATCGTCAAGTGTGCTGCAAAAAAAGGGGTTATATGATTGAAGTCTCACTTTAGTAGAGGCAATTTAGTATGATGTTGAACTGTGCTCAAATACCATTGTATTCCATTGTTATCAAAGCCAGGTTCCACAAACCAACGTACTACAATAAACTGACTGCAAGTAAACCTGGATTTAAGACTGACTTTAAAAACTTTTCAAAACTTCGTTAATAGTACATCACCCAAAGTGCAGGTGGCCTGAATGAAATTTTTTTCTATTTTACTCGCTGGTGGTACTGCCGTCAATATTAGCACTTATTCATTTTCTCCGCCCTCCATTCTGTTCGAACACTTTCACCATGAGTTTATCAAAGCTCGTGAAGTGTTTGTACCATTGCTTGGACCATTCCGAAAACGAAAGTTACAATAAAGTAACCATTGCCATTGTTTTAGAGTCGTATTCCACAAAGTGCACTTGCATGTCGTCATTTGTAAATCGTACTCTGATTCTTTTCTCCTCTCTGATGTGAAGCACTTTCGTTATAAAATCCGACAAGAATTTCACATTTTTCTGCTGTCGAGTTTGGACAGTACCAACATTATTGCCAAAAGATGTTTTTCGTGTACGGACAACTCCAATTGTTTGATTAATGCTTCTCCAGCTGTTTCAATGAATGGCTCAAAAAAACTGTTTCGAACTGGGATCCATAACGCTTTTCCATAGACCCTCGTCCAAACTTACCCAACATTACAAGGCAAACGTATTTTCTTCTTCGTCTTTAGACTGCAATTTCTCCCTCCAATGATTGACTACAGATCTGTTCATCTTTTCACACAGTCGGTATAGGTAGGTCCATTCCAATGAGTTGAGTCTCAACTTGGTGGTAAGCCCTGCCTGTTTCTTAAAAACTAGAGCAGGTCCACTTTCAATCGTGACAGTGAGGTATTTACTTAGCGTGAAATAACTGCTATTATTTTCCATGATGAGAATGTATTGTAGAGTTTTTCTTTAATAAAAAATTATACTTTATTCAACAAACATTATCACAGATCAAAATTGTTTTATAAATCAAACATTTATAAATTATCAAACATTTTATAAATCAACAGCAGCGCAGTCTGCCATAGCCAAGCCATCAGTTTCTTTTCTCGCTTCACTCTCTTTGAGCCAATTTTCTTTTTTTCTTGAACACTATTTTCTCCTATTCCATCTTTCTCGTTCGTCTGTCTTTTTCTGCAGCTCGTTGTTTCTTTTTCTGTATAGGAGTTAGTGTGACGTTCTTTCCCTATCTGACCGTCTTCGTTTATTCGTTGCTCACTTCTTCCACTCTTTTTGGATTTTGCACTTTCAAATGCCTACTCTCCCTCATCCACAATCTTCTCATCTTGGCTTTTCGAGCCTCGACCTTTTCAACTTCTTTCATCCTTTAATTCACTTCATCCCCGTTCCACCGAGTTTCTGCCTCTTCATTGCTGATTACAGCGTCCGAGTCCAACGACGATGCTGACCATAATTCTTCATCAGATATCAAAGCTTCGATAAACAAAGCCTGATTGAAATAATAACCATCCTCATCGTAAGAAATATATTTGCTGCTGTAATGTCTAATTGCAAGAGTTTCTACTTCGTTTACGAGAAATCTTTTATCATTGTAGGCTGACAGAATGGATTTATTCACGACTGCCATGGCCAGCTGGTGATGACTGTCACTGACGATCTTGTACTAACTCCCTCTTTGTTCGGGGTTCAAATGAAGTCGCCCTATAATCTTCATAGTTTAAGTGTTTCTCCACGAATCTCTTGGAAATTCCCTTCACTTTTTTCGTTTTGCTTTGGGAGTCACAAGAGAATACATCTTGGTACTCAACCCACAAACTCTTTTATCGGTACTCTCTTCACGGCATCTTTCATCTTTCCTAATACTAGCTTGTTGATGTTGCAGAACTGTGGGTGTTGAGGATCGTAGTTACTGGTGTTGAATCTACACATGTTTTTCGTCACGTCCGTGTACATGTTCTCGGTTTTCGATGCAATAGCACAGCGAGTCAGTGTCTTTGAACAGCAGTTTTGCTTGATCCCCAGTTTTGCTCGATCTCCATATTAGAGGGTAGTGAATTTCATATAGAAGGAGTTTAGATAACTCTACTATGGCAAACCCCGAATAAGTGGGAAGATCATACGTCACGTTGTGTACTTTCGAGTTGTTCTGAACCAGGTTGCAGTGCAATACCTGAAACGAATCGGCTTGGGGTTGGCTGGAATACTTGATGGCACACTTGCTGTCGTTGCATAGCTTGACGTTCAGTCTCTTCTGTTTCTGTTCTATGGTCTTTCCAAATACGCAATTATTACAAAGTTTGCAAAATTCACCTTCAGACTCCGTCTTCGATTCCTTTCGTTTTGCCATCTTAAAATCTATATATTATTTCAACCAGGGC
>JAHWFP010072382.1:4228-23597 GCA_023313725.1 Lithobius niger | reverse complement strand
CAATTTACAAAAATAAACATTTAACAATCCGCACATGAATCGAGAAATTGTCCAACAAGACAGTTCGTGCATAGAGTTCTGTCCTTGTTGCGTTCTTGTCGGGAAAGACTTCTTTTCGTGCCAAACCATCTTCATTATAAGGGCTAGTTCTCGCTACAAAATATGGAAACACTTTCGACAAGGAACGCACGTGTCTCGCACGTGGAACAATAACCAAAAACCCGGCATTCGAAAGTTGGCCAATGTTTCTTTTCATCGTTCGAGTAGAACACCATAATTAGCTCTAATTATAGTCATTAGGTAATTACGGTCAAGTCAGCAAGCAAGAGATGGCAACTTTACACTGTGAAGAAAGGAGGCTTAGGTGAGAGATGCCCAGGCCTTGTTCAGGTGCTAGGAGCTAAAGGAAGAGTCCAATATTACTACAGGGAGGGAGAACGAGCCAGTAAACATAGCAAGCAGTATTATCTTTATTCACATCATATAACTTTTAGATAATTTTTCGTAGAAAACGACAATTTGAGGGGTGGGCTTTATCTTCAACTGGGTTTTAATACACGATTTATGGTAAATTATTTGAATGAATTTGAGGGGCTAATACAATTAGAAATTTGTCCAGAATTGGATTATCAAAATCATTTACATTATGTATGGATCTGTTTTTAAGAAAGTCTTCATCAACAATATTCGATTTAAGCATAAACAGTCGTTCACCAGTACTTTGCTGTACTGCATATTGTGTAGGGTCACCATGGATCCTAGGATGGGGCCTACAAGGGTTTAGTATTATGTCAAGTTGAAGTATTGGGGAATATAACGGCAGACTTGTTTGGTAAGCGTGCGTAACATTATCATTAGTTAGCCACATACTAGTATGTTGTGAGACATAAGGATAAATATAAGTAAGAATGGAAAAGCGAAAAGTGTTAACAATAGTTTTAATATTATATGTATACTTGACTTTCATTAGAAATGAGTTATTCGGGCATTCTAAGATTAGGTTTGATCAAAAGGGACAGCAGCGCTTGTGACATTGTTAGGTTATGTAAGGAATGTGAATGGGCAGGTTGTGTAGAAAGGGAAAGCAAATTTGATGCCATTACCCTCTAAATTGTGAAGGCTTTGACTAACTAGGGAATAAGTCATGCGTTAAGACTTAGGGCTTGATGTGGTCTAAACTAGGTGAGGCATAGCCAAAAAATACGTCAAATTTCTCTTGTGAGCAAGCCTTATTCAATTCCCTAATGACGGACAACCCTTCAAGGTCGTATATTGTGTAAAAATAGTACATAACTTTTAAACAAACGGTACGCTATATTGCCAAACTTTTACACCACGATGTGGATAAGTAGCTTGTTTTACGAAAACACCCCAATTCTTAATGTTTGAATTGAGACCAATACATAAAATACGGAAAGCTGACATAAGATTTTTAGCAGTGCTTGACATTTCAACAACATTTAGATTGGGGGTTTGAATAATGTCTCTGTAATGTGTGGTGCAGTGGCAACCCGGACCACTGCACTGTGACTGAGGTTAACGCTAATGACCAAGCTGTCGATGCGCCATTAAGCCTCAATTCCCCCCCCCCCCCCTCAACAACATTTCTCAATATTACTGCGTACCTCATATATTTCCATGAACATCGAACACTCCAATGAATACACTAAGGTGATGAAGGTTTTAGCTAGTGATGCTTTCTGGGAATTCTGCGCAATTTTCAAGTCTGCTACATAACTATTATCTTCATTTGTAGGTTGATTTGCACCCACTGAGAGTGTTGAACTAGAACTTAGTGGATCATTATCCAAAACTGCTACTTGATGTGAATCGCACAGAAATAGCCATTGTTGTAATAATCAAGTACATCCATTTCTTACCGCACAAACTTGGCGTTTAGAGCTCGAATGTTTGGTCATTGCGGTTAGTTTGTCCTATGTTTTGTCTTGAACTATTTTGTTGTTATGAAGTGTTAGGCTGACGTGAGGGTTCCCACCGATACTTCTCTGATGTTCGAATGCGTAGCATAAATCACAGGGGCGAGGGGGATGCCCTGGGAAGATCATCTTCATCAATTTTGTCACGTTGGCAGAATTTATGGTGATAAGATCAGCAGTGTTGGCACAGTTGTGGTAGTCGAGGTGCATTGATTCTTGGTGGGGCGGAAAATTTGACGCTTACGCAGCCGAAGCCATGAAGCCAACAAATACCCTTGCACGGAAAACCGCCAAGGGCCGTGGCCAACCGAAAACCACCAATGTGTAGAGGGGCTTAGTAAAAACTTTGTAATAACTATTTAAAATGCAGTGAGCAATTGCAATGTTATAACCTCCAAACAAATATTGGAGTCGAAAACAAGAAAACACAAGCCTAAACTAAAGCAAAAATGTGAAAAACATAAGCTGGGGAAAAAACAAAAACTCTCCCTAAAATAGGCAAACCAAGCTTCCAAGAAGAAGACCAAGTATTCACCTGGATGCAAAGACGAGTCCAGGTGAAAAAAGACTCGATAGACTTACGCCAAGAATAAAAATGTTATATAACTCCAATGATTGGAAGGTCTGTTGCCTGGTTACTGCATCATAGAATTGATGTCCAGGCGGCCGACATCCAAAGAGAAGAGGCTCAAACAGAGAGGTGTGATCAAGAATAGACAGACTAAATACTAAATATTGGTGGGGCGGTTGAAGTTGGACTTTTTACATTGGGATAAGTCATTGATATGAGTAAGAACCTGGTGGTTGAGCGTGAAGGAGTCTTGTGTGGACCGTACGGTCATACAGGTTGCTGAAAAGGAAACAACAGTTGCGAGGTCGGAAATGTTGCTTGTAGATCCGTAACTTGGTTAGGGATTGGTAGCCTGCAAATAGGTTGTTGGGCCAAGGCGTCTCTTCCAGCTATAGCAAGGCTATCTAGTAGAGCGTCTTACACCGTTTCCAAAGCCAGTGCACTTCCTCCCCAATAATGTTTCTCTGACCATTCTTAATTTTGGATCGGCCGTGACTTCAAGTTATCAAATGCATGCTTGCGTTTGGTAACGGGGTATCCTGTTTGTGTGATCCATTAATCCCTTGGCCCTTCTGTGGAATGCATAGCAACTCGGAGTTAAGTTAGCAACAGTAGTATTGCGTAACTTCGTCTGTCCGTGCATAATCTGTCCTTAGTCGGAGCACTGCACTGCACTGCACTTGGCGCTAATGACCAAGCTGTCGACGCGTCATTAAGCCTCATCTCCCCCCCCCCTCCTTAGTCGGTCAGATACAGTTTTGGCATGATGTATCCCTCAGACTGGATAAAAAGATGTGGGACGTGTCTTCATTACTTTACATTCCTTGTCTTTAGTCCCCAAGCTTCAAGTTCTGCAGGTGTTGCGGCTCTCCTTGGAGGACTGAAGCCTTCCAATCTTTCTCATCTAAATACGTAAATTGTAGTCTCCAAAATGTGTAGTTGGTGGACCCAAGGAGAATATGAATCCTTTTGCAAAGTTTGGAGGATGGTTGTAAAACCTGCTCAGTTTGGAATGCTTGCGAGGGTTGCCAAACTTCCATGGCTGTAGTAGTAGACAGATCGTTGTTGTTGTGGTTGTAGTTGTGGAATTAAAGATCTTGGAGTGGTCGTGACGAGTGCCTTTGGCCGCTGCTAGTACGTAATGTATCACATTGGCAGTGCGTGACTTCGATTCTACTGGTCCTCTAAAATTTACGTCCATAGTCCAACTTGAATCGATAGCGATTCTATTCCCAATGACTCAAACTTCTCCAAGGTGTAGTCCGATAAACATTAGCTTTATTTCTGAGTTGACACATAAATAATCCTAAAGTTCACAATGGTGTACTAATTAGGAGGTAACCAGTAGGCCTAGCCATTGACACAGACAGGAGGCCCAATGTGGAAAAAACTAGTAAAACCCTCTTACCTGTAGCAAATCGTTATATCGTGTGATGATTACACCTTAATGTGATTATTAGAATATACTCGCATAATGTTAAACATTGTTGGCTTCAAGACAAACTAACCCCTAATGGTAAATAAATCGGCCATCTAGATATCACAAAATCGCTCAAAACGAGTGAAAAAAAGTGGTTACAGGCATTCTTAACACAATCCCTGTTACCACTCGTAAACACCGACATGTGATGTAATAATTCAAACAGCAATAAGTATTACAGTTTCTTGTGGTTTTCAATAAGCCCGCTTACCAACAAATAGGAGACAATACCAAAACATGCTAATACATAGGATGAAACCCAATATAATTAAGCAATTAAACCATCCAATAGTGGAGTGTAAATGATTGAATTCAGTCAATCGTATGGTGACGATCACAAATTAGGTTAAGAACAGATTGGAGACATGCCCAGCAAAAACAATTAACACATTTTCTGAACTCTGACGCACATCTTTGTTGTGAGACATCGGAATTAGAGGTCTGTTTCATCAAAAGTCATAGTATTCAATTTCACAATTCTGTCTTACTCTGCACCCTACAAACGGTTGCACCCAAAAATTATGTGTACAATACACTACCACGCTAACATTTGAGATAGCTTGCAGTAAGTACAAAGTCTTGTGTCTCTGCTCATAGCAGAAGGTAAGTGACAATGTTGAGAAGAACAGGAGGTATTTTCTCCAGAAATTTGGAACAATAAAATTATGCAATGCAATTTTTTTACTCTCATGGCTTTATTACATAAAGAACTTGTATTTTCAGCATTTTCAGATAAATCTGCATGCAGCAGAAGAAAGTCCTATTGAGCAATACTTCTATCATCGCTCAGGCGGGGACACTTTCGGAAGAGTGGACACCTTGCGTGTTACAGAAGTAAGAATTGGACAGGCAGTTAAAACTAATTAGTAATATTATTTTCATGAAAGAACCAAAAGTGGTGAAGCTTGTGTCCAGTAATGAAAAAAAAACTTTTAATTACTATCGACTAAAAACCAAAGATGGTATGTAAATTCCATCCACTTTATTCACTGACGAGAAAGCGTGCTGAATTAAAAAAAAAATTGTTATCCACGCTATCTCCTGCAGTTTTCCTGGAAAAAACAGGCCTAATTTGCATATTATAGTAAAAAATGCATTTAGTACGTAAATGGAAATACGAAGGAAAATTTTAGTGTACCTTGCATTGTGAGGGCATTTTTTTTTTTGCTGGAACCGACTCAAAAGGATGTGCACTTTAAGATTCGGAAGGGTTCGAGGCTGAAAGGCTTGAGCATTAAAGATGGCGACCAAAATGGCGCCCATTTTTACTCAATTTTCGCCATTTTGGCCTGTTATGACCAAGCTGTCGACGCGTCATTACGCCTCATTCCTCTCTCTCCCCCCCCCCCCCCCGTTACGCAAGAACCGTTAGTGTTACACAAAAACGGTTTGGATGTAATTTGTTTACAATAATGTAATCTACAATGTAGCCATATGTCACGGTTATGGAGAAAAACGGTTGTGTTTGGTCATTTTCGGCCATTTTGGTTTATTTAATGCTTATAGATGTCTTAATTTGTGAATACAACTGAAACTTTCAATTGCTGTTGTGTCCTTGATAATTCAGGTGGATGACTCCAATTTGATTCATTCGAAAGGTGAAAATGTCTTCTTTGAATCATGGGCAATCAAAAGGATCGACCTCTATTAGGGACCAGCCATAGCCTGTTTTAGTAGGGGTTGGTATCACAGTTACCGTTCATTTTTTCGCTCGTTTTCAATTTTCAACTGATCTTATGACGTTTCGAATTTACACGAGTGGCACCAGTTAGGTGTTTTCTTTGAATGAAGGGCAATTAAAAGTGTCTCCCACTGTTAGGAACTCAGATAGGGGGAAGTACCGTACAGCACTGTACTACATGTTTAATTGTTGGTTTATTTCAACATACAAACATCGAACGATGACTGTTTTACCAGCCACTAGTAAAACGGGCATGTCTCGGTCCCTAATAGTGGTAAACCCTATTCATTGTCTTTGATTCAAAGGCGACATTCCCCACCCTTCGTATGAACCTAATTGGAGTTATTCATCTAAATTAGAAACTTCACAAGAGCAGTTGAAATTTGAAAATGAGCGAAAAATAGAATGGTAACTGTGATACCAGTCCCTAGTAAAGCGGCCGTGGCTCGGTCCCTGATAATTGTAGACCCTTTTATTGCCCTTGATTCAAAGAAGTTATTCCCACCCTTCGAATGAACCTAACCGGGATCTTTCATCTATATTAGAAACTTCACAAAGGCAGTTGAAAGTTGAATATAAGCGAAAAATTGAACGGTAACTGTAATACAAGCCACTAGTAAAACGGCCGTGGCTCGGCCCCTAATAGTGGTAGACCCTTTTTATTGCCCTTGATTCAAAGAAGACATGCCCACCCTTCGAATGAACCTAATTAGTCATTTATCAAAATTAGAAACGTGTACAAGTGTAGTTGAAAGTTGAAAATGACCAAAAATTTGAACTATAACTGTGATACCAACCCCTAGTAAAACGGACGTGGCTCGGTCCCTAATAGTGATAGATCCTTTTCCTTGCCCTTGATCCAAAAAAGACATTTCCACCCTTCGAATGAATCAAATTGAAGTCCATCTGAATAAACTAAGTAACAGCAATTGAAAGTTTAAGTTGCAGTAACAAATTCAGACATAAGCATTAAATAAGCCAAAATGGCCAAAAACTGCCCAACATGACCATTTTTCTCGATAAGCGCGAGATATGGAAAAAAGGTATGGGGCCTACGTTGTAGGTTACATATTGTAAACAACTTATATTCGAACAGTTTTTGTGTAACACTAACGTTTTTTGCACAATAGGCGAAAATGGCAAAAATTGGTCGCCACTCGCCATCTTTAATGCTCAACGTTTTCAGCCTGGAACCCATTAGAATCTTAAAGTGCACATCCTTTAGTTCCAGCAAAAAGCTGCCCTCACAATGCAAGGAAAACTAAAATTTCCTTTGTATTCCATATATGTATTAAATGCATTTTTAAACTATAATAACTATTTTTTTCCAGGAAAACGGCAGCAGATAGCGTGGATAACAATTTTTTTTCGAATTCAGCACGCTTATTCCAGTTAGGAACAACCATGAAACCTTTTGTTGCAATTTGCGGTGGGTTAAGTCATGGATTTACTGACCCTGGATCTTTGGATTTGGCCTCCAGTGTTACTAGAGTGACTAGATCACTAGCATTACTCGACATTGTCAACATGTGCCGCTAACTTAGCATATGAATTTTTGTCAGCTTCCAACAAAGTGATGGTAGGGTATGCTTGACCTCCAGTCCTCTACAATAAGGCAAAAGAACACAATGGAGCCAACATTGTGAAGATTAAAGAATTGGAAAATAACTAAAATATTAATATTAAACCCCCCCCCAAAAAATAATAATTCAGCCAACATTAGGAACAACATTTTCACTTCAAGCTGTTCACAATGTTGGCTGTGTTGTTTTTCTTGGTTTAATATTTACCAAGCGCCCAGCCACCCAGGTATTTTATGAGATAGATCAGTGTATTTTGGAGTACCTCGCGAAAACCATCAAATCAATTTATTAATAAATGGATTATAAATATTTACAGGCATATTTTAACTTTTTTATCAGTTTGTTTTCCTGTTGTTATATTTGTACTAATTTATTAGTTTCTGGTTTGTGACATGTATCCATTCGTTTTGATTCATTTTCTTTTTGCTAATTGCTTCAGTCTGCAGTTCATAAGATGTCAAGCTTAACTGTAGAAACGATTAGAGTATTTCACTACAACTTAAATTTACGTGCAAACATTTCTAAATTGTACGTATTAATAAATTGTCTATACGTTTTACATTCAAGTTCGTTATCTATTTGTACTTATCCGACAGGAAATCTGTAAGTTCGTGCAATGTGTAACCAAATTTTGCTTTTCTACCATCGTGTTTTATTGACCAGTCGTGTTCGTTCATCGTTTGTGCCAATAACTAACTTCATAACAAAACTTCAGAACTTCAGATTTAGTTCGCTGAACTGCCACTATAGTCTGTTCCACATTATGTCTGCAGGAAACTGACTGAATGACTTCACGTTTTCTTGCACTATAAGTGCAAAACGTGTTGATATCACACTTGTAGACTCTCCACAGTTACTGTTATAGTCTACGAGTGCGATATTTACATGTTTTTGCAGTCGTTAGTGGAAAAAAACGTGACATCATGCAGTCAGTTTTCTGAAAACATAATGTGGAACAGACTATACAAAAGGACGGGTAGCTTCAGATAGTTTTGCTTTTAAAAATTTACGTTTGGAGGCGTGACGAGACTCTGATTGAACTCTTCTTGATCTCGGACTCGTCTCGTCATCGATTGGGCCTCTCTCAATCTCTTCTCTAATTTTGAGAAACGACATGACCGAGAAAGTATTATCTCGTGTGAAACGCTAGCCATTTTGGACTGCCATTTTAGATCAACTGGTAGAAAGCCAAGTACAGAGTTCAGCAGTAGTTAGTTCGACGAATATTCTCACTGAATTTCGTGCGAATCGATGCATTCATTTGGTCGTGGCTATGGAAGGAGCACGGAAAAACTGACAGAGCCAGAGCAGTATGCCAAATCGTCAAGGCTTTCTCTTCATTCACTGAGTCAGTAAGCGAATAATCAGGCTAAGCTTTTTTAGATTATATCAGGCTAAGCTTTTTTAGCACATTTAAGTCAGCAATTTTGGTATTATCTGGCTCTAACTAGAGATTAAATGGACAGTGAATGGCCGATATGTCACTTAATATATTTCTTTCCCATTACTTACTCGACAGATACTACAAAAGGATTTGTTATACATAAGTTATGTATCTCATTAGTCGAATGGTCCAATTCAGAATAATTTTTACTAGACTATTTTGCCTTTTTCCGTATTCAGAACTTTGTTTCCGCATTAAGCTATGTCTGATGTGATTTGTAACGATTGGTTGTAAATTTGCTGTAGCTAATACCTCAGTTACATACAATTAAAATACTAATATCTCAATCACACAGCCCTCAGTTTATATTTTCTTCCCTAAATTTTCTGTTCTAAATTATGTCAGAAGGAGTTCAAATCTAAAGGAAAATAACAATTACAAACAAAAACGTCAAGTGTGCCGTAAAAAAAAGGGGTTATATGATTGAAGTTTCATTTTACTTGTTAAAATGTACACGGATAAAATTTGGTGATTTTTAATTGAAATAACCAAATGTATAATTCAGAGAATTGCATCTGTTAAGTGCTAATGTGCTTTACGTAACGTATATGATTGGTAAAGCACAACAGCACTTAAACAGATGCAATTTTCTGAATTGTACATTTGATTATTTCAATTAAAAATCACCAATTTTTATCCGTGTACTTTTTAAAAAGTAAAATGAAACTTCAATCATATAACCCCTATTTTTACGGTACACTTGACGTTTTTGTTTGTAATCCGTGTACGTTTTTACGGCTATGGTGTCGCGCTATAAAGGTTTATGCATACAGTCGATTGTTGCATGCACGAAGAATGGATCTGGAGTTTGCTGAGTGGCATTGTTCCCTAAATACAATGGTTAAAACAATGTAAAACAATCAAAATGATCGTTTAGGGTTTTGTAATCCGGAATGGATCAACCAATTGAAAAAGTGGTCCCTGTAAGGTTGAAGCCCAGGAAAATTTCTGGCTCAGATCATGTTTTAGATTTTAGGTAGGTGCAGTAGTTTTTTCTGAAACCGTGTCAGCCAAGAACAAGAACCAGAACAACAGCAAGAAGAAGTGAACAGTTTTCAAATTTACGTTTGGCTTCCTACGTTTACTCTTGCACGGAATTGCATAAAAGTTGGTGTAAATTTTGGAAAAGTTGCTATCTACTATCTGGCCAAGTTTGGTCGAAATATATTGAATAGAAACGGAGAAATTAATAGTTTTAGTTTTGCTGGAGAGAGGACTTCAATCAGACAGAGTGGGGAAGTTGCACCAATTTCCAGTAGTCTATTTCTCTCAGCAACTGCTTACTATGAATTAAACCAAACCTAATTCACTACATACTCTTGCAGTTATAGTATGAGCTCACTGTTACTGAATTTTGTTTTCTAGATAAAGAACCGCAACACTTGGAAGCAACCATGTCGTAATAATGAACAGGTAGCAGAGTGTCTGGGCCATTGCTTAGAAACTTCTGTTTTTGAGAATGCCTCAAGGAAGTCCTGCAGGTATAATTTCTACGGGTAGTAAGTATCAGTACATGATACACGAAACTAAGCAGGGTATTAGACTACTTCCATCAATGCAATATTAAAAAAAAAAGTCGCTTCTGAAATGTAACAACCTGAAATGTAAGCGTTACATAGTGCTGTATTTCCCAACACCAAAAATTGGTAGTTGGTGGAAAACCGGAATTGATTTCTGATACTTTTTTAAGTGCCATAAATAAGGTCAGTCGTGGGTTTCGATTCGGTATTAACTTGGTTTGGAGACGAGGATGCTGACCACTGAGCTGTTCCTGCTTGCTTTGCTCGGGGGTTCCCAGAGCCCCCTCACAAAGTTTGCA
This sequence comes from Lithobius niger, assembly GCA_023313725.1. NCBI lineage: Eukaryota > Metazoa > Arthropoda > Chilopoda > Lithobiomorpha > Lithobiidae > Lithobius > Lithobius niger. Next base: position 13,082 of record JAHWFP010072382.1, on the reverse strand, counting down.
GTGCAAGTTGGGACTTCAGTTTTTTCATGTTCTGTTAACAGTTGTCTACAGGCACTTGCATGCAACTTGGGATTAAGGTGGGAGTAAAGAAGGGTAAAGGGTTTTGCCAAAATATGTAAAAGAGACCAATCTAGAAATTTTACCTGAATTTTTTTAAGTTAGCGGGAAAGATTTTGTAGTGATTTTATTTTTACTATAATATGAAAAATTACAGAAAATAGAACCGTATGAGGCTGCTAACAGATCAAAGAAGCGTAAGTTGCTGACAATAAAGCAATTATTTTAAGTTTGGCTCCCAACCACACGTGTAAACAAACTCCTCTACCGAATTTCAAGTGGCTGGCTAGGTGTAGTTTCGGGATAGTTATGATGGAATAACTAAGCTATAACTTCGTAAAATACAGGGTGATTACTGACTTAAAAGACGTTTCCATTAATTTTACGATGGTATTAACGGTCAGTTCTATTAGTTATGGATGATTTTTACTTTCAGAAAGGCTTGAATTTCCGAATATATCATTCTCTAAAAGACACATCATGCTTATGTAGCTCGAAGTAATAATTTAGAGGGGAGGGGGTCAAGTTGGACCACCCTAGGGCAATCCAGTCGGTAGTGCTGACCCAGCATATTAACATTGGGGGAGGTTTTTTTTGGCAAGCACTTGTAACTGGCCCATAGAACCCGGTCCATTTTTTGTCTAGAACTGTTCACTGGTAAATGAAAGACAAACTTACCATACCGTATTGCAACGTTGCAGGCCGTTCTGTGATGGGAGATGTCTGTACCATGTACAAAACCTAAAATTACACTTAATAGTCCTCATCTTGAGATACCAAAATAGTGCTTTAACTCCCAACTTAATGACCAGGAGGCAGTGAAACCTCCCAGAAAATGTGAACTCATTTATACAGGGTGAACAAACAATTTGGTTCATCATAAATATAGGCCATTTCATTGTTTATAAAAAGCAAACAACCACTGAACATTGACAGGTAGGGAGGGGGTCCAACAATGGCGTCGGCGGCCACTTATGGTCCGGCACTTCCTTGTTGATTGTTGCCATCTTGATGGTTTTCGTCGTCGTTTCCATCTTCCGCATGACATTGTGCGCCAATTGGGCGATAAGTCTGTCCTCCTGTCCGGTGTTTTTCAATTTTTGCAGGAGGTACAGAAGTATGACAAGATTTAGATTAGGGGTTTGAATAATAGCTCTGTAATGTGTGGTGCAGTGGCAACCCGGACCACTGCACTGTGACTGAGGTTGGCGCTAATGACCAAGCTGTCGACGCGCCATTAAGCCTCATTTCCCAATCTATGCCTGTTTCTAAAAACCCCACAGCACAGTGAGTAGTGGTAAAATGCGATTTGCGGACATACCCCCCCCCCCGTGACTTTTGACCGGAAGTGACATCATACTGGAAGTGATCATCCAAGATGGTGGCACCCATGCATACCGGAAGTGACGTCATCCTAGATGGCGGCGCCCATGTATACCGGACGTGACGTCATGCAGGATGGCGCACTTTTTTTTTTTAGTTTTCGTGTTTTTTTTTTTTTACATGTGTATAATGGCTGAATACAGTAGTAAAGTTCCACGTGGAGCAAACAGTACGGTAAGACTGTAATATCTGAAACCTTAAATGAAAGTTTATTTGTGTTCCTTTACTGTCTGGAACACAAAAAAACTTTCCTGTAAGGTTTCAGAGACTATAGTTTTGCCGTAGTGTGTAGTCCACGTGAAACCTCATTGTATTCAAAATGTCTTCTTTATATCTATTCTTTATATGCGTATAGTGGATGAATACAATAGTAAGGTTTCACGTGGACTAAACAGTACGGCAAGACTAATATCTGGAACCATACAGGAAAGTTTATTTGTGTTCCTTTGCCGTTTTGACTTCGGATCAGATAAAAAAGGACATTCTCCTGCCTATATTCTATCATCCCGCAAAAAAAATAGTTTATGATACATGCATTTGTTGGAAAACTAACATAAAGGGATATTGATTTAAAAATTATTCTTACCTTATAAAACCTCAATGTTTGTTGTGGCTGTGTGTCGTCTGTACTTTCAAAACCCGGAAGTAACGTGACCTCTTTTTCGGGTTTCAGTTGCTGACATTTTAAACGGAAATCTACTTGGCGGGTCTATGGGAACAAATAAATGGAGAAATTCCTTTTTGCGATACAAATAATCGTCTGATAGCATTGGAATTTTCTGTCCTTTTTGAGTTGTACATCTGAGAACGGAAATGGACCCAACCAAACTATCTGTTAGAAATGTAAACTTGTAATTTCGTCTGAATTAATTAAAACCGTAGTTTGATTTTACTAATTATTTTCGAGTTATTTAGTGAAAAACCGAGAAGTGGGAACTAAATCCAAGATGGCAGCTGGTTCCCGGCCCCACCCTAGGGAACTTTTAGTTTAACTGGAAGGTCTTAACAGATTTTTTTTACATTTGTGGTTAAAAAAAAAAGAAGAAATGAATTCCTTTTCTATCATTTTTTCTGGCAAAGACTCTGATTTGAGAATTAATCTAAACACTCCCATTCATTTGGACCCTGAAGAAAGTTACGAATTGGTTTATATAATTTAGACACGTATAACAGTATACACAATATAACTTCAAAAAATAACGAAATCCAGTATACTACAGATGTGGGTGCGAGCTGGCAAAAACTGACTGTCACTCCTGGGGCTTATGAAATTGAAAATTTGAATAAATTTATCAAATCAGCGATAGAGGCAAAAGGCCACAGCAAAGAAGCAATTTCTATTCTTCCAAATCTAAACACTTTAAGAACCGACTTGATAATTGCCGATCCGAACTATGGAATTTCCTTTTCTGGCAACAAGAGTTTAGCTCGTGTCTTGGGGTTTAAAATAGGAACTTGTTTAAAAACCCAAGAAAGCCAAAACACTGTCGACATTATGCCCATCAATATAATTTTCGTACACACCGATATCATAGGCAATTCTTACCTTAACAATGACACCCAGCCAACTTTGTACTCCTTTTACCCAAATTCCCCTCCCGGTTTTAAAATCATAGTCTCCTCATAATTTAATTTATCTCCCAGTTACTCCTAACTTGATCAGAAACATACGAGTCTGGCTGACATCACAGACCAACGAGCTGTTGGATCTGAATGGAGAAACATTGATGGTGAGACTTCATTTGAGATCTACAACTTTAAAAAAAAAGGAGAAAAAATGCTCATCTTTGTTTTTAATAACAAAAGAACAAACAGTTTGACACCAAGAAACAAAGCTTTCATTAAATGTTTAACAACACCCAGAAAATGAGTGTAGTAGAAGGTTACCTAAAAATTAACGAACCTCTAGTGTACGATTCGTCAGTCGAATCGTACACCTACGACGAATATAACCCTATTGTCGGCACGAAGGTCAACAATGTAAATTCAGAAATCCGTATAGACGTCGAACACCAAGATTTGTTTCTGCACGTGGCCCAGTTACCTCCTGATTAAAAGGGAGATTGCTGAAGGACGATGACTCGGCATACGCGGACGCCGATGTTGTCAGTCTGATTAATAATGCTCCCATGTTCCTGTTTTCTAATATCAAATACCATCTAGGTGATAAACAAGTGGATGACTATCCGGGCTTCGGGACCTTAATGAAGGGACTGCTTACCTACGGCTCAGCAGGACAACCGGCTTTGCTCGGCTAGTGCTGGGCAATGGACAGTGCGGCTTCCGTCGACGCTGAACTAACCAACAACTTGGGTTTCAATCAGCGGCATGCATCCATCATCGTTGAAACAACCCCCAAGGGAAGCATTACCTTCGCCATTCCATTGAAACACGTCATGGGGTTTTTCGAAAATTACGATAAACTTATCTACGGAACTAAACACGTGCTCACACTTATGCGAGCGAGCGATACGAACACCATCTTCAAAGTCGTTCTGAATAGCATCAGTCGGCACATACCACATGTCACCGCTTCGGACGAGCAAAAATTTAAACTTGTAAAGTTGCCATCTCTTGCTTGCTGACTTGACCGTAATTACCTAATGACTGTAATTAAGGCTAATTACGTCGTTCTATTCGAACGCTGCAAAGATACATTTGCCAAGTGTGGTATGCGGGCCTTTAGCTACAATTTCCACGTGCGAGACACGTGCGTTCCTTGCCGAAAGAGTTTCCATATTTTGTAGCGAGAACTAGCCCTTATATTGAAGATGGTTTGGCGCGAAGGGAGGTCTTTCCCAACAAGAACGCAACAAGGACAGAACTCTATGCACGAACTGTCTTGTTGGACAATTTCTCGAGTCATGTGCGGATTGTTAAATGTTTATTATTTGTAAATTGTGTTGTGTCTAAGGAGGAAGTAAAGAAGTTTGAATTTAACAAGTCTGCAGTGAACCCTTGAAATTACATTGGTGGCAGCGGTGTAGCCGTACTTTCACGTCGAGGAAGCAGCTGGATTTCATGTCGATTTGTTCGAGTTTCAACGGTCAGGGTGCTGCCTTTGTGTCTGCATTGGCAGTGGTGAAGCAAATTGCGTCTGCATCAAGTGTAAAGTAAATACATTGGTGACAGCGGGCAAGCTGGGCTTACACGTCGAAGAAACCAGCAGTTTTGGCTTACATCCGGACTTTCACGTTAAAGGGACACAGCTGCATCGAAAGTCGGCGGTAATGTCAACTTAGATGGTAGTGGTGAGCTTCTCCAACTCAGTGGGTTCACTTTCCATGGCAGAATTTCGACTTTGGCGGCAACCAGCGTGGGAGGAAGATTAAAGGGGCTTCCTGCTGTTCAAGAAAGACGAGTCAAGAGACGGAAAAGCTGAGCTGGCAGACAAGATTGCGACTGGACGAGGGATGGAGAACATTCTGATCAGCGAGAGTGGGCGGTAATGCTGCACTTCGTCGTGTGAGAAGGAAGATTTCGGCGAATTCCGGTAATGGAAGAAGCGAAATAGAGTTTGAAGTCATCGTCAGTGCAAGCCTGGCTTCGTCAGTTTGGATGTAGAAGTCGTCTTGGCAGCGTCTCCACAACGCGGCAACAGGTGAGCTGTGGCAAACTTTTTTTACACCTTGGTATTAGGGCGTTTGGGAAAAAAGTGTTGTTTAAAGCTTGCGGGAACTGTTGTGCGTGTTGGTGATATTTTTTTTTGATTGTTGGTTGCTTAGGTAATTAAGTAATTTTACAATGGAGTTGCTTAGTGATAAAACTGTGGTTGATTTGAAAGCGGTGTGCGAGGAATTAGGGTTGCATGCACCTAAAAAAAAAGTGAAATTCTGGCTATGTTTAAAGGTGGGTTGGAGGGAGAAACTTTGTTGGCTGATGATTTAGCAGAAGCAGTTAAAACTGTAGAGGAGGCTAAAAGGGTAATAAATGAAGAAAAAGAGAGGGAATTACAAGAAAAAGAAAGGGAAAGGCAGGAAAAGCAAGATGAAAAGGAAAGGCGAATTTTAGAGGCTGAATTAGAGAGGGAAAGGATAAGTGTAAGAAAAGAAGAATTAAGAAGGGAGGAGGCTTCAAGAGAGAGGGAGGACGAATTAGCAAGGGAAAAATTAGCAAGGGAAAAAGAATTTGAGGGGGAGAAATTGGCTAGGCTAGACGAAATTGAAAGAGAAAAATTGGCTATAGAAAGAGAAAGATTGGATCGTCACGAAGAGCTAGAACGGGAGAAGTGGGAACGAGAAGATAGATTAACGAGGGAGAAACAGGAGCATGAACTGCGTATTAGCGAAAATGCTAGGCAGCATAATGATGAAATGCAGGCAAGAGAGTTGTCCTTTAAGCAAGAACAATTAAAGGTAAAAACAGAGTCTGTACAACAAGAAAAACGTTATGACATGTCGAAGTTGTGCCAACCCTTCAGGGAGAAGGAAGACAACATATTAGTTTTCTTGTCTGGTTTTACTAGAATTTGTGATAGGATGGGCTTTAACAAAGAAGAGTGGCCTTTCAGATTGTTATCTTTGTTAACAGGGAAAGCGCGGGAAACACTCATGCGTCTTTCTGATGATGACTTTGCAAAGTTTGATCTGTGTGTGAAAGCTCTTAAAGTAAGATTTAATGTTACAGAGCAGTGTTTACATAACCAGTTTAGGTCAGCAAAAAAAACTGATAAACAAACGTACTTAGATTTTGCTCACACTTTGACAACGCTGGGTACTGAATGGGTTAAGGAACTTGATTGTGGGGATTCTTTCCAAAAATTGTTCCAGCAGGTATTAATAGAGGATTTTTTGAATAAGGTACCAAGTCCGATAAGGGTATGGCTTATTGATAAGGGCAAACAAGAGTCTGTTTTGAACTTAGCTTCGCTTGCAGACGATTACTGCGCTAATCGCCAAGAAGCAGTTCTAAGACAGGGGAGTGGTTCTGACAATGGAAAAGGCGGACCACAGGGCGGAAATCATTACCGTGGAGGAGGTAACAATGGTAATGGTTATGTCAGGTATCGGAGTGGTAATGGTTATCAAGGTAGTCAAGGTAACAGAAACAATGGAGGCAACCAAGGGAATGGTACTAGTAACTATGGGAACAGTAACAATGGTAATGGTAACAATAGCAGTGGTACTAGAAATGGTTCAGGTAATAATGGTACAAGCAATGGTACTACAGCTTCGGCTTACAATGCGCAAGCAAGGCCGCAAGCTAACGACATTACTCAGTCTAGTAGGAGAGCGCCTTTAAAGGCGGACGAGCCACGTAAGTGCTACATTTGTAGCTCGAGCTCGCATTTGAAAAGGGATTGTCCCAACAATGGTACCAAAGCCTCAGTGGGAAATGTATGTACTCAATTGCCTATTGTACATAGTGGAAAGGAGGTTAGCTCTTTTAAAGGTAAAAGTGGTACACACTCGGTGGAAAGCCAGTTATGTAAGAAATGTACAATTAATGGAAAGCCTGGTAGGTATTTGCTGGATACAGGTGCATTTATGGATGTAGTTTCTAGTAAAATGGTAGAGCCTAGTTCGTTCACAGGGAAACGAGTTGTTTTGTCGTCAGTTCTAAGTCAAAACGTAGCAGACTTTCCGGTGGCAAAGGTAAAATTAGCAACGGAAGATGGCTACATTATGCTGGAATGCGGCGTGTCGCCATTTTTCAAGGACGAAACGTACGACTTTCTGCTTAGCCAAAAGTCTTACGAAAAGCTACAGAAAATTGAAACAAAGGTAAACAAAACACGGACTGCGATAGCTAGGTCGAAAACAGGTATCAATGGAAAGAAAAGTAACGAAAAGCAGGCTGTAGATCAATTTATTGATGGTGATGTATTGAATGGTCTTTTTAAAGTTGAAGATGAGGAAACGGAGGAAAGTGTTCGAAATGTTGCAAGTGAAAATATGGTAATTGCGGAAAGCAGTGAAATTGGTGTCAAGGTCGAAGATAATGGGCTTGCACAAAATGATACAGTTGTCCAGTCACAACACGTTTTAGTCAATAAACAAGCTAGTGTTGTGGCCGACTCTGTAAGGAGTACGGAAATTAGTGAAACGGTTGCAGGGAAAGAAAATGTAGGTTTGTTGGCAGCAGGAATTCAAGACTTGTTAGCTGTTAAAGCTGAAGTTTTAAAGCAAGGGCAGGTGCTTGATCCTGGGTTGGAGGGATGTTGAGTGGCAACTGACATTGAAGGTACATCTTTTTTTTAGAAGGATGATGACTTAAGTAAGAAATGGTCGGCAGCAGATGGCACCAAAATGTGTGACCAGGTAGTGGTACCAAAAATGCTTACGGAGCAACTGGTAAGGATGGCACATGTTAATGCCTATTTTGGGCACATGGCCACGGAAACGAACATTGCCAGGTTGCAAGAAGTATTGCATGGGCCAAGAATGTGTGCACAATGTAATAATTGGTTAGAGTGGTGTGAAATCTGTAAGAAATATAGAAAAGGTGTGAGGAAGGGAGAGGACGAAATGAATTTAATTCCGGTTGTGGCAGAGCCTTTCATCAAGGTGGAATTGGATTTCGTAAAGCCTTTCAAAGTGACGTCTGACGGAAATACGCATGTCTTAAAGGTTTGTGAGAGGGCGACTAGGTATCCTGAAGCAGTGGCTGTCAAGGGGGCTAACTCACACACGGTAGTAAATGAAGGCTTAGCGATTGGTTCAAGGGTTGGGTTCTCTGTGGAACTCCAATTGCATCTTGGGAAACCGTTTGTTTCTGAACGGGCTGCTTGTTTCTTGAAGGAGTGTGAAATCGGCCTTGTAAATAGTAAGCCTTATCATTCGCAGTCTCGGGCTGTAGAAAGGTTGAACAGAACGAGGGAAGACTTGCAGGGCTTTGGATTTAGTGTATCCTGACAAAGGGAATGATGTTTTAGCACCAGGTAAGTTTACAAGTACGTCTACTTTTTGTGAGACGGCAAACTTCACTCCAGCGGAGTTAGTTCACGGAAGTAAGGTGAGGTTAAAGAGGTAAATCGCAGATGGAAAGAAGGAAAGATGGAAAGATGAGTTTGCACAAGTTACTACTAGTAATGAGGTTGGAGTCAATGTCATGGTAGTGGAAGGACAGAATGGAGTGAAAGGTAAAGAGTTATACAGGCGATCTCAGGTGTGGGATTCAGGAGGGAAACCTGGGAATGTCACGAGCAGACAAGTAAACGAGGTAGCTATTGGTGGCCCTCTGTCTGCAAGGGTAAAGCAAAAGTGTAGGTGCCGAGGTGTGGTGAAAGTGGAAGCAAAATCTACTTTACTGGTTATAAACACGAAGAAAAAAGTCAAGTCTAGGTTAAGATTCACCGGTGATGGCTTGCACGTGTTAAATGACTATGCAAAGTTAGTATTGCCTTTAGCTGTCAGTGTGAACAAAGGGGCACCAGACAAAGTGGGAGGGGGCAGCAGTTGCGGGAAAGCTTTTC
>JAHWFP010072379.1:40114-59030 GCA_023313725.1 Lithobius niger | reverse complement strand
GCACAGGATGGTGGCAGCTCAAACGCCAGCAACGGCTGCCGATACAACCTTTTGTCATCATAAGCAGTTAAACATCTTTTATTATGTTCCTCAGTCCTTATCACATGAGTTTTGCTTCTGTTAAAATTCATCTTAAAACTATAAACATTTTGCTCTCGCAGTACATCTAAGTAATGGTTGTGCGTTATTTCCTGCTTTAATACACGCCTTTGTATGCCCTTCCCGGTAAGTTTAGTTACATTACCATATAACAAAGAATACATTTTGGCCTTGAGACCACTAAATTCAACAATCGGAATAGAACAGGTTTCATACTTAAACATGCCTGGTACTTTTTTGTTCTGTAAAGAATACAAAGCATGGTCTATTGGATAATCGCTCGTGTCATACCTATCTAGGTTTAACAACATGTCTGATTATATGGTATCGGTATACACTTGATAGCAAAGACTATCTGTATCTTTAAACAATAGAGATGCGTTGTTACCGTACAATGATTTGATGTGACCGTAGTGAAAGTCATAGATTATGTATTTGCTAAGATCGAGAACGCTGAAACCAACATAGATTGGTCTATTGAGAACTACTTTGGTCTTCTTCATTTTAAAAATCACAACATTTTCATCAAATATCACAAAATTCTCCATATTTGGTTTAGATGTTAACTTGCGGGCTTTAGTCTCACTAGTTGCGACTTTCACGCTACCACGTTTGCGTAGGTCCTCGAATATCTTACCATAAAGAGCATTAGACATAATTTTATAAAAGTCTTTATGAAAAGGGTTCGAAGTGGCCTGTCATTTTGCGGTATTCAATTCTATATAGGGTTTCAACCAAGCCTTTTGCGAAAACGACAAAACACGGTGGATCTTTGTCAGTGTCTTTCCTTGCAAAAGGTAATACTTCAAAACTCTATAATGGATGACATAGTTTCTTTTGGAATACAAATTCGGAGTAAGCTTTCTTGAAGTATGTGAAAGGTTTAGAATTTCATGTAAATGTTGACAATAAGGTGATAATTGTTCATAGCGAATGTTCAAAGGTTTAGGACAAAGAGGATAATTAGAATGTAGATCATGGAGATGAGTCGGATAATCGAGATCTGCTTCTAGAATGAAACCAGTTTGATTATCATCTTCAATAGTTAGAACATTTAAATCTCTAATTTGATTCGGAGTCAACCAATGAAAATTCCCAAAAGGCAACATTTGACTGAGACTCCAACCGTAGAGATTATTCGCATCTAAATAGATAATGTAAGAGAGTAGGTCATTGGGGGAATAACTTTCACCTAGCAAAGGGTTGTTAGCACGAGCAAAACGTTTCGTAACCATGCTAACGCCTCCGCGTATCCCTTTCTCGATTAACAGATGTTGGTCAATGTCTGTCAGTAGCTCTAGCTGTATTTTAGTCATCTTTAAAGCGGCAGAAAAAGTTAGCCCCGGACTGCTATAATAATGAGCTGGATCAAGTTTGTAACATTCCATACAAGTTTTTCTAAAATCTGTAAAGACGCAAGCTAATAACAAACAATCCAAACGCAAATACAAGTCAAAATAATCACCAAATGTCTGACAATTCATCGTATTCCACACATTTAATGCGTAATCGTAATCTTCATCACTAACCCCTTCATTCGTTAAAGTAGAAAAAAATGCTTCCTTCGGAGGTAAAACTTTCTCTTCAAACCTTGAATAAGAGTCCAAATATTCGTAGGGAAATATTCCTTTACGTTTTAATAGTGACCAAGGTTGCGGAAATTCAGATTTTAAAATGTTGAGTTGATCATCCTCTAATAACAATACTAATTTGTCTAAAGAAGCCGCTAGAAATTTAAAAGAATCTAAATACACCACATTCTCAATCTGAATAGCCATATAATGTTGGACATTTTCGGGAATGACATTAACCTTTGGTTTGCCAAATGTTGAGATTCCAGACAATAACAAATGGCCATCATAATGGGTCAAATTATGAAAGAATACAGGCATTGTCTTTTTAAATCTGTATTCTATGTTACAATGAGCGTGTGCGGGACCTCTGTAAATACCGTTGTAGTGACAATGGTCCCTTACCTTCACCTCTTCGTTGGTAATAATTTCCTCACAAATATGACACAAATTATTGCTTTGAAAGTGAAGTGTATCTGATTCGTTCATTATTAGAGGTTTTACATCTTTCAACAAAGCTCTTGTTTTTACATATTCTCACTCTACAGGTAAGAGAAAGCGAGATACACAATCGGAACCTCGATACAATTCACTCGATATAACTTGGCCTAAACAGTCAACCATAACATAACAATAAGCGCATGGTTCATGTTCGCTATATTCGTAAGTGTAAGAATCACATTCATTAGGCTTGCATCCTGATATTGGAGTCAGGATTGATTCAAAATCGGCAAATATGACAAATGGAACACTTAGTTGATTTGCAAAGTTATTAAACTTCATGACATTATCGCCAATTTCGGGCATAACAATTCGCTGAGCTTCATGTTCTCGACACATCATTTCATGCTGCTCTAATTCAGTTCTACCACGATGTGAGCACAAACAGTATGCACAGGTGTATCTGCTGAATGTAGAGTAATTTATTAAGCGATTGAGATTCTTAATAAAGCAATAATGATTGTCATTTAACAATAAAATTCTGACGATTTCACCACTCCTCCTCTCGCTGATATATAGAGGGTAAACTTCTTTATCGGAATAACCATAAACGTGTATTGTTAAGTTATTCAAAATCTCAAATTTCTTAATGTAATTTAAAGGAACTGGGTAGGAAATACCTTCGATGTGCAATGTATCCAGCAGATGCACATAATGGCTCACACGCTCAGCATGAAATGGTACTGGATGCAAGGCAGCTAACACAGAATATTCAAAACATCTCATATCATGACATCTGATATTAATTAATGCTTGTTTACGTGGAAGAAAAGGTTCCAACGGCTTATAACAACCACCTGCTAGAGGACGATATGCTGCAAAATGTAAGTCTAAAACGAGTATTGTGGATAAAACCCAACCAGACCCTTCCCTCTGATAATTGTCCAATCGCTTTAACAGGTCCAAGTGAACGTCCTTCAAAATTTCATCAATCTGGTCAATCCGTAAAACTCTGTAAGGTTTTGTGCACAAGTAAATGTTGATTAGTCTTTCTGGTGGTTTATGCAATTCAAGCTTAACACTCGTCACAAACTTAATTTGTCGATGGCTTCTACACAATGATTCAATAAGAAGATGTAATCCGTTGCGAAGGTAAGATAAAACAAATCTAAATTTGGAACAAGAGTTTCTCTGTCCAGGATGGTGTAGGAAAATTTTGCAAAATAGTTACGGAATGCACTCTTCTCCTTCTTGAATGAACCAATCCTATCGTTGACATGAGGAGTTGTTCTGTTTGGGACAACATGATGATGATGATTGTGTCTATTCAATTCCACGCGAGAAGCAAACCCCTCGTTACATTGCTGACATACATTTCTAGAAGCCACAGGTCGTGGGATGTGTACTCTGGTTTGGTGGATATGGAGCGCACGTTCAGTTTCATAACGTCGATTGCAAACGACGCAAGTTGTGTTACCAACGGGTTGATGATAGTTACGAAGATGGCGTAGCAAGTTGTTTTGATTGGTGAACGGGAAACCACAAACCTCACAAACAAACATTCTCACAGCTCCAACTTCTCAAAAGCAATGGCTAAGTCATTCTCTTGCATTGAGTCTTCTTCGCAAAAATGGGGAGGAGTTGACCGCACATAACCTTCAGGCATCTAAAAAAAAAGAAAAACAAGATAAGAAAAACATGACAGCTCTAGATGTAATCTTATATTTATATATAAATATACACACTTTGTCAGTCGCGTAAGTCACTGTGTCACGTGATGGGACATCACTCCCCAATACTGTAAACTTGATTGAATATCGCATTATTCTAAGATAAGAAGAAAAAAAACAATGAGTTTAATTACATCTTAAGTTTATTAATACATATTACAAGATTGTACACATAACGTTCACGGAAAGCTGTTTTTTTAATTTGTTAACAATGTAATTGGGAGTAAATCCCTTGGTTCTCATAATTACGTAAAAAATACAATAATGACCGCAAGTTGAAGATGTTGGGGATTGAATTTGAAACTTGTTGCGCCAAATCTTCTTTCCATTCCAATCACTCAAATACTGTAGAATGTGGTAATTATTTTCTAAGTTGAGGCCAAAAGAGTCAAAAAAATCAGAAGTCTTCATTCCATTCTTCATTTTACGCAATCCAATGACAGACGAATGACTTCCCGATGAACTGCACGTGTCATGGTTGACGACTAGAAAGGATTGTTTTCTATTAATTACAACAGGTAAGTGGTTTGCGGGATATGTCCCCATGAAATTTGGACATCTACTTCTCAAGATGTCATTGATCTGCTTCGTGTTCATCCTTCCAGGAAAACTTCACGATCAAAAGTAACTTTAAAACCTTCGGTATCTCGTAATAAATTAAAACGTTTGTCGCTTTAGCGAGAGCAGCATCGAATCTAAGTTCTATTCTGACAACACCTTGCCTGTTGAGTGAAACGTGAGAACTTGAATTTCCAGCACAACCATCCGGAGTCAGATCGTAAGCAAACATGCAGTGTTTTGTAGCAAAATCTGTAATCTTGATGCCATTACCTACGTTTTGAAATGAAGTGTCTAAACCGTGAAATAAATTCATGTAGGCTCGGGTGTAGGTCATGGAACTAAAGTCAGGTTGTAGCAGTTTGTCTATTTGTTCCCCGTCTACAGTAAGTGATAAGTAGTTCAAACCATGATTTTCAAATATCCAAGGATCTTTTTTGTAAACGCCAGTGTACGTTTCGTTGTCAACAAAACAAATCAAAACAAAAGACGGCACCTGTCCTTGAAAAACGTTGTCAATAAATGCTGAAGTCATTCCGCTAGAGACAGTTGTATTTTAATGTCACTGCGAACAAAAGAATATTTTGTGCTATTTTCTTGTAGTGTTATCATATGAGATGCTAGAATGGATGGAGAGGGTCTAACCTTTATTACAAACAAAGCAGCTGCTTCGATTTGTATTTTTGGTTTCAAAGTAGCAGCTGCAGCGTTGGACAACTTAAGCGAAAATTCAGGCTTTGATAAAACGAAACGAAACTTTACATTAACATTGCTCAATAAAAGTTTCGACAAGTTGCAGGCTTCTGTGTGAATTCGTCCCATTAACACTATACTTTTAGAATTTGCGATAGCAGCTTTCCTGTTATCAGCAGTATTCCACATGGCAGCTCCCAACTGACAGTCTTTAGCAGCATTAGAGTAACTGAGCAACATTTGCAGGTAAGCTTTATATCGATAGGTGTCGCTACCTCCAGAAATCAGCTTCCCGTTGAAATAACAGTCCACTTGTGAAAAAAGAGATTGTAGAAATAGGTTAGTAACGTTATGAAAGCGCTCAATGCATCAGTAAGATGTTCTCCAGGGGTGTTTACAACTTTCAGTTTTAAGTAAATACATGTTTGTGCCAAGTCCAAATAGTCTGCTGTTCCGTCAATCTGAAATTCTATAGTTGAACTAGCCGTTGCAATAGGGTGGTATTCAACATACTGATTGCGTTCTATAGACACTTGTGTTGGTGGAACTTCAAATATGTCCAATTCTGATTTCAAACACTCACAAGATGTAGGATGAATGAAAGACATTTTTTGTTAAAAAATGCTATCTCGAACCACTTTCTTATTTTTCTTCTTCTTCTTCTTTGCTACTGTAACTGTTCGTCGTCTCTTACTAGTATTCCTCTTGGGAGAGTTGCGTCTTCTCTTGCGGCCACTACCAGATTGACTGAACCTAGCCTTAATATCGCCTAATATTTGTTCACCAGTCTCCTGTAACCTATCCTTTGCCCTCTGTTTAAAATTTGTACCGGCAATTAAATCTTGTGCGATATTACTTCCGGCTCCTAAAGCTTTGCGTCCTAAATTGCTGCCGACTGAACGAACGAAATGCATAGCATATTTAGATATACTAGAAAATAGGTTAGCAAGGCCATGACCAGCCTGGAATCTTGCTCCTGAATAAACGTTTAAACCACCTGCTTGTCTTCGATAGTGAGCTGTATAAGGGCAACAGTAAGCCATTGTTTCGTTCACGACCTTTTCCGTCTGATGTGCAAAGTGACAATGGTGTGGCCTTGGGAAGAGAACGGTATTATATTTCCATAGGCGTCTCAAAATTTAATTTCTATTGTTTGCACGTTATGTTGTAACAGCGAATAATAATAGGGAGAAATAAAAATAACGGACCGACTCGTACCTGACTCTCCTATAACGTTAGTTATTCTTAACAGTTGGGAGTAACTGTTGCCAACAGGCCTCGGATTTATTAGATTTGTATAAACCCAAATATAATCTGGAAGGTTGTTGTTATCGTGAGACGAAGGATTAACTGCTGTGACGGTTAATTCAGCTCGAGTTTTATAAGAGATGCTTTTATCTAAAACAACTACAACACCCCCATTGTTGTGAGACTTCCATCATCGTGATAGGGGTAAAGTGGCAATTGATTTGGTTCAAAGCCTAACCTGCGAGCCATACGGTTTCCCATTAATAATCGAATGTACAGATTAGTAGTTGGTCTTATGTCATTATGAATGACGTAACGTTTTATGCTGCTGTTGTAACTAATTCTAGGTCTTTTTCTCTTTTCGTAATCTTCATCATGAAAAGGATGTTCCTTTCCTTTATAATCTTCAAATTTTGATCTCGTAAACTCTGCTATTTCCTTATTTATCGCTTCTACGAGGTCACTAGTTGTGTCATAGCTGATACCGCCGCTGGTGCATTTTAGTTTGTATTCAATGGCTGTAGGCGTCATTATACCTAAATTTAAAACATTTAAGATTGCATCGTCCTCGCCAGCTCTCATTACGAACGGTTTATAGTCCATTCTTAAAGGAAACTGCATCTATACTAAGGTGACCTCGTATTCGTTTGAAAGATGAAGCATTTCTGGCAGATAATTTTTGTAATGAGCCAATGTGTTATCAGGATAGACATCAAAACTGCCGTTAGAGGGAAGTGTTACGAAGAGCTTATCCAGTAGGTCCATCTTGAACGATATCTGTCACCCAACTATTAAATTGCGGACCCCACCCTGCCCATTTAACGTAAAAATGAGTCACACCTGCTACTTTTTTTTCTCAACACACGTTCTATTCTGTAAACATTGTCTAGTTTTACAATAGGTTGCAGTTCCTGGCTGTAAAAAGTCCCTTTTATGGGTTCAGATTGGTAGTCCTTTATCGTGTAAACAGGTGTTTTGTAACGTTTACTTTTAATTTTACTGGCTATTGTAAAAGTTTCTCTAGTTAACTGACCTACCTTCAAATCATTGCCACCACCATACAAATTTTTATAAGCTTCGCGTTCCTTTTTTCTAGTTGTAATTTCGGAAGGTCTAAACTTAATGCTACGATGAATAGAAATATTGTAAGAATTGACTATTTTATCTAAGACATCTACATATTTATATGTACCTGTATATGTAAACCAACGAAATATACGACTTTTCACCGTTTTTATTGTCCTTGCGGCTATTCCCGCTTTAATTGAGCGATTATAGGTGTGGTACCATTTATTATTAAGAGAGGGAAGTAACGTTCTGACAGCTGCTGAGCAGTATTATGAGCCTTCGTCGGAATGAAGGTAATCTGGTTTTTTATCTTTGAACAGTTTCTTTAAACCGGAAACCATAGCAGTTGCTGATTTGTTTTTTAAAGGAACAGCTCTGAGATATTTAGTTAACACATCAACTGCAATCAAAATGTATTGAAAATTGTTATTGAAAGGAGCATATTTTTTTAAATCAATGAGGTCTGTCTGCCATATTTGATCTTTTCGATAAGCTATGAAAGGGTTACGTGTAAACTTGTGTCTAATGTCTTTATGCAAAGTATAAGCATCCTGAGATTTTAAGAATTCGTCTACCTGCTTTCTACTAAAGCCATATTTTTTAGCTTCACGATACAATCTCTCTTTACCCCCTAATGACCCTGGAGAATTCGGCTCAAAGTAGATTTCTTTTAAAGTCGTCATAATCAGAAGTATTGACTATCATCAAACCACCCCAAATCTTTCTCAACTGGTTTCTTTGGGTTTGTATACTTTCTTCTTCGCGTTGCTACGCGACCGAATAAAGTATTAAGAGTTTGCCAGCCTGGTAGTTTATTAGCAACACGTTTTGCATGCTTTGTGCGCGAGAACAAGCCATGCACTAAATCGCCAACATTCGAATTTTTAATAGGTCGTCCTTGAAATAATAACTCACCCCTTTCGTTCCAAGAAATGTCACCTTCTGCCAAACGTTCGGCTACTACCGATCTATAATTTATAGGAACCATTTCTACCAATTCGTCAATGCTTGGTTTTCTGGCCGATGCACCATCTTCACTGCCGCTAGCCTCAGTCTGCTGTGGTGTGGTTTGAGAAGTTACAGTCGTTTTTAAAGTTGTTGTTGTTGGGGGATTTAAAGCGCTAGTGCTACAAAACTACCTTGTAATGGTTCCTTTATTTTAGCTTGTTCACGATAATTCAAGTAGCGCTGTAATATTTGTTGATACAACACAACCTTCTGATGGTCGTCAACATTATCTTGCTCTAAAATACTTTTCATTTGTTGGTCTAAATCACTGAGAGGTTTTTCAAAGGGCCTAACGACGGGATAGTTAGTTAACATCATTTTTTTATACATTGTTAGCGTGAAAAAATACTACCCAATAAACTGATTACTGGGGGGATCAATGCACCAAGAAAACCTTCACCTTTTTGTTTTTGATTTAGGGTTTTTACTTTTTTTTCCTGCTCACACGTTTCGTAGCTAACAACTTTAAAATACTTTTATATTTTCTTAACCTATTTTTTTGGTTGATACTTAAAGGTATTTTACCTCGTAACACATTCAGACAGTAGCTATTTAAAACATCCAGCACAGTAGGACATTGAGTGAGTAGGGTTTTTTTCACGGAGCGGTGAACCTTGTGCGATGCTAACAGCTCGAGGAGAGGTATGCACTGTTTCACTTTGTTCTTCTTCATTGTTTTATATAGAAAATTGGTTGCTGAGATAAGATACAACTACGGTAGCGAAGAGAAGGATCTGTCGTTGCGTGAAGGTCTAACAGCAAGTGAGTGAATGGGTTACGAGTTGCATCATTATATATCGCACACAAGAAATTAGCACAACCTAATTGCATCCCCAAACATTTCACTTGTGACAAATTACGCGGACTTTGTATCAATACAATATAAGTCGAGCAGACAGAAATGGTTCTCAAATTTTTATGAAACATATTTTAAACCGGTAAAACACAAAATAAATTTTTGTGATGAAAATATTTAACAAAAATATCAGTTATCAAGCATTTTTGACTTGTTAAGTCACACATTTTATCGTCGATTAAAACAATAGTGGCTTGGTTGCAGTCAATAGCTTCTATCATTGCATGATCCACGGTTTGCGAGAACACTAAAGGTATATCACAATTCTGTTTCAAACGATCGTAGGCTTTCTGCCAAATATCGTATATTACTAGACACTGAGTAGGTTTTGGAGTAATTAAGTCACAACTATTTAAAATAAGGTCAACCGCAAATTCTGTTTTTCCCGAATTAGGCTGTCCTGCAACGATCATAGCAGCTGGTAGACGCATTCTACAATCAACCCACTCCATTAAAAAAAAACAACAACAACAAGTAACAATGTAACGAGATTTTATATTGCTATTAATCGAGATGCATTTTACGATACCAGTCCAAATACGCCATAATAAATGGAAACTTATCAGAATATTCAAACAGAAAGGCATCAAACATAAAATCAGTATATAAATATGTATGACACCACCTAACCAGTCGCACTTCAAAACACAAATAATTCAGTTCGTTGGTGTCCAATGAGTCTATTATTGCAGGGTTCTCCTGACTCATTTTTCCAATCCATCGTTTTCGTTCAGTTTCAGTGGTGAGAGCTTTCACAGAGAAGTCAGTGGAGACTTCGCATAGTTTTAACAAATCCAAAACCCTCTCCCTTGTCGTTTCACAATTAAAACGCAAATAAATCCTTAAATGTCCATCAACTTGAGACTCTGCGTGCGACACTAAGTCGTATTCAACGCTAAACAATGTCAATGTCGTAAATGTCTGACCTCTGGCTAATAAAAAGTTAGAAACAAAGCACCTTATTCCATAGCTCTCGCTCGCCAGAGTGGTCATGCTGTTACAACAGCTCAAATGCAACTGAATTATTTCGTTAAAATAAACAATATTAATAATATTATAGAGTCACCCGATAACGTGTTTCAGCATGTTTTTTCCCTCACTGATTAGGCTTTGTTTTCCATCTCATGTTTCACTTTCATCACCATAGATAGCATCTGCTGGGGTCACTGAACTCAAGGATGCAAATGATGAAACATCCAAATTGAATTGTTTCCCATCGTGACGTTCAAAAATGACATACTTCTTCCAATTTTCGTTCAGGGAGTATATCAAAATCTGTCCGGCGTCGAGTTCCAAATGTCCCTCTCCCTCAACCACCTGCGACTGGATGTTGGTGAAATTATCCTTTAGCATCTTCCATTCTGCTACTGTGAATGGAATGCCGTGTTTGGATGGGAAAAATCTAGATGAAGCTCTATTGTATTCCCTCAAATGGATCATAATTATTTGAGCATAGACACCAACAGTAATAAAAACATTGTTGACGGCGTTTAATGGAATGCTCATCACTGGTAGTACGATAGAATCCATTTTTTTTTACTATTTAAATAAAGAGAAAGAATGGAAAGAAAGAGAGAGGAAGAGACAAATTAGTCTTTACACCTCTTTTTAAACAAAATAAACTCAATTGAAAAAAATTAACTTACACGATTTTGCAAGCTGACTGGGTAGCTGGTTGGAGTTGAATATTTTGTCGGATGTATGCGAAGTCCATTGTAAATTTTTGTTTATATAGGAATGACGTAATCTCTTAAGATTGTGAGCTTGCAATATTGATTTTTGAAAGGCATGTTATGAGCGACTGTCGAAGCAATAGGATCCCTTTTTTTCTTTTCCGGTTAATAACCTGTTTGTCTCCAGCTCTCACAAACAGGGCAATGCCTTAATTAGAAACTCAAACATCATCCCAAAAACTAAGATTACTGTTGTCATCTCGGAGATCATTCATCTCAGCCTCTCTTAGCGTCAATGAACTAAAAAATCAAGATTAAGACGACATTCCCACGACTAAAGATTTCACCATTCCACATCTGATAACAGTCAGGAAAACACCAAGGAAGAAAATCGACAAACAAAAGTGAGTACTCATTGTATTTTCGTTTTCTTAAATATAATTTATTGATTTATTTTACCATTTAATAACATAAAAATTATTACATCACAAATGAATAGTAAATATCAGCTTTTACAATGCTATGAAAATCATTTGGTTTTCTGAAATATGTCGGAATTTCTTCGACATTGGAAACTTCAATTCTCTGTCCTGGTTGTACTTCAATGTGTTCCCCCAATTTTATAGTAGCAAAACGTTCGAATGCTTCTTTCTCTAAAGTCATTTCATGATCCCCTAGTACCAATTTAACGGTGAAGTTGGTCCTCGGATCTTCCGAAAAAATAACAACTTCTTCTACTGCTATTTTCTTCGTTGTGAAATAATCATTTTTCCAGCATTTATTAGCTAATGCAGGTGTGGTATTTGTGAAAGTTAATGTGTGTAATTTTTTTATTTTCAAAGCATCGGCATAACGTTTGGTGCATGCATCACTGTCTTCATTTGGCTCAGATACGTTAGCAATACGCGTGTGATCTGCATCAAAACAGTCATGTTTCGAATTCAAAGGTAGAAAATTAGAGCGAACGTATTTTACATTAACAGAATCGGTTTCGGCTAGAGGCGCTCCTAAATTAACGATGCATTGACCTTTCACGTTATAA
The DNA here is from genome assembly GCA_023313725.1 of Lithobius niger. Lineage (NCBI taxonomy): Eukaryota > Metazoa > Arthropoda > Chilopoda > Lithobiomorpha > Lithobiidae > Lithobius > Lithobius niger. The sequence continues at coordinate 47,043 of JAHWFP010072379.1, read as the reverse complement.
TTCATGTGTTCGTTGGGATCTGGTTGTAAGTAGTCGGTTGCTCGAAAAGCTGCAATGTTGTATTTTTGTTCATTCAAAATGTCTTTCTGTCTGTCTAAGCGTTCGTTCAACTGTTCCTTTAAACGTCTTAATGCACCATAATATTCTTCAGAGTGTTCGTTAATTGCTTCGTTAAAAACAGCGATTGTTTGATTTGATAATTTATGTACAGCGTCTCCCAAGTTGTTAACTGTCTGTTCAATGTCTGCATTAGCAAAACTTAAGATTTCTTCTTTGGGGTCTGCCATTTTTACCTCGCTGAACTGCACCTGTCGACTCATCCTGGTTGAAAGACGAACAACAAATGACTTTGCCTCGTCCCCACAAACAGTTTTAAAGCATTTTCCTAATCACGTGATTTTTTTAATATTTTTTTTAGAATGCCAGCCTTCATAATTAATCCAGAAACTGGGGAAAACGAGACATAAGTATAAAAAAAAACAAAAAAAGTTTTAAAAAACTTTTTTTTTACCCTTTAACCTCCATTTCTTTTTTCTTTTTTAGTATTCCATTTGTGTCTGAAGTGTTGAGAAGATTGGAAGATTTGGTTGGACGAGTGAAGGCGTTAGAAAGATAATCTAACATAGCCTTTGTTTTTAAAACAATTAAAAAAAAAAAATAAAAATATCGTTCTATTCCTTTTTTTTTGGTTCTTTGTAGAAAGCGAAAAAGGGAAGAAAATGAAGACGAAGACGAACCTATGAAAAAAAACAAAAAAAACATAATAAAAAAGTTAAATAAAAGTGAAAAAAACACCCACCTTCGTATCTTTTAAATATTGTGTTACATATGTACTGTTAGAAACAACAATGGCTTGACCGGGTTCGATGTACGCGTCTGTCTTTGGAATTTCTTCCATTGTTTTCAAATAATTAGGTTTGTGGAACGTAAATGGTTTAGTTCCAAACATTACTCTAACCATTAAATCGACGTTTTCTTTCTCACAAAACAGCGAAATTCTCGTCAGTTTTGCCCGTCTTGTCATCACAAATTTGTTGTCAATGCTAGATGCGAACCAAGGTTGGTTCATCTGCACGTTGAAATTAAATGATACAAATGAATTGTTTTCATGATCGACATATTGCTTCGTAGCTGCATCATTAGAATCGACGGGGTGTGAGACATTTTTTATTGTTTTGTTTTTCGAGTCAAAGGCATTCCGCTGATTGTTCAATAAAAGACTGTTTTGTTTGCACCAAGAAACCGTTATTACATCACTACCGCGATTAGCCAAACCTACAACAGTTATCTGCTTGCCGCCAGCGAGAAATTCATTTTCACCACTAGAACTAACTTGTAAACTCTTGCGTGACTGTTTTTGTATGTCTTTTCTTATCATGGTGATATCTATAGCGGTTTCTGTAAGACGATCCTTGATTAAATCATTCATTTTAAGCTTCTCGTCACGCATGTTCTCCCGTAGTTCACCAGCTGTATTCCCCAACATCTCAAATAAAAGATTAGTAATGGATGACGTAAACGAATGAATGCATTCGCTTAGTCTGTTAATTGCCGTCTCATTAAAACGCCCCACACTTGTACTGTCTGACGTCTTGAAAACAAATGAACCTTTGACTAGAAACACAAAACTTTAATAGCAATAGGAGATTTTTTTTCTTTTACTTGTATCAAGAAAACACATTTTTTTTCTTCTTCCTTCTTCTTCTCAACTCGTTGCGTCATTTTATTTATTTATTTTCGTTATCTTGATAACTGCAACTAGATAGCTAGCTCTTAAAAGATGGTGAATGCACAGGGTTGCAGTCTTTACAGTATAATGTTGACAAAAAATGCCTTCGCATATCTGAGGTTGAAAGTACATCAATTTTTGGCACAATTGATGATGTGATCATTTTTAAAATACGTATCACAACAACAGCATCTACTTTTTCCTTAAAACGAATGAACCAGTAAAGTTCAATGTCAGAACTAGCGACACAATATGACTCAATCGAATATGTATCTGCATAGTAAGGTATTGCACTTACAAATATGTCTTTAGTGAGTCTAGTTTTACCATATTGTAAGACAACTCCGTAAACATCACACGATCCCATCTGTAGTATTTTAAAAGTATCTTCGCAAGAAGGTTTAACACACGAACTTGAAGATCTTGTATAAACAGACGAAGTTGAGAGAAAATCAGTTTGTGTAGCGACATCCATGTCTAGCGTTGAAATAGTACGATTTTTTAAAAAAGAAATATTACTTCGTCTTCGAATTTAAGTTTGCAGCATTCAGAAAGAGAGTTTCTTCACGTTTTATAGAGGAAAGGAACGCTTACCTACGATAATTTTTTTTCTATCACACGATTTTCTCGCACATTCGCAGTAATAACAAAGAGCATCGGGGTAGACTACGCATAATTCGAGCAGGTCGTCGCTAATGTTTCCTCTCGGAAATGCTTGTACAAAGGGGCAATATGGACTCCATTTCTTGTGATCTGTCATGGGGTTATCTTGAGGTACAAAATTAGCCAATCAAAAGTTGCAATAAGCACACATCACTAAGTCATTCATTTTAGATTTCTCGTCATCTTCTTTGCCACATCTATAAAATCCAGACTCAGCCAATTTTCGTGCTGTCAAATTATCAACGTGTGACCACCTACCAACAAAAGTTGTTTCGCGGTCTGAAGGTGAATAAAGATGTCCTTCCCTTAAACATTTTCGTTCCATTCTGAATGATGCGACGAAGGGTTACTAACCTCGACTCAATATCATTTTCCACCACACGAGGTCGTCTCCTTCCATTTCCTACCACCAACAGGAAGGGCGTTCAGAGCGAGTGGTCACGTGAACGGCTCTTGGCCAATCAGAGAGCGAGTAGCCACTATATTATACCCACAACCAGAAGCTATCGTTCTTTCTGCTCCCATCCTTCGATGCCGAAGGTCTCCACGCCAAACTTAATAAAAAAAATGCAAGTCACTATAAGAATTTCATCATCGTACTAACACTAACCCCAGTTCGTTGCCTCGTCTGTGACGTCACAGATCGAGGTGATAAGAATTTGTATTGATAAAGTAGTCGATCTGGCTCCGAGTAGCACAATCCACACTACCGTAGTAGGCATATTTGTCCTAATCTGACATTGTTAGAGACTGCAGCAATGATTTTCTTTTTATACATGTTGATTAGGCTCCTTAAAAGAGCTATCTATGTACTACGTAGCAAAACACATTGTTTTAATTTTTATAGAGTTGGTAAATTTGTGAGCTGTGTGTGTAAGGAGAATGTTTGGTAAGCATGTACACCAATTGTTAATTTCACAAAATACACCCGCTCAGCACTGGCTATTTTGGACTTTCTACTCACCACACCACATTACACAATATTTTTCTTTCTTTCACATTTTCTCTAAGTAATTTTACAGGAAAAATATCCAGTGTTAAAGGTAAAATAAATTGGAGAGTCGAGTGCTTGAACATTTAGACGAAATGCAGCAAACCACTTGTTTATAGCTTACTATTTGCCATAAGCCATTTGATTAGCAAGCTAAGTTTCATCACAATCTTGGCAAGTAAAACTAAAATTGAAACCACCAACTGCAGCTTTTACCGGCAAATATTGGCAATGCCAACATTTCCTCCCATACAAACTCAGTGGCATACCCAGAGGGGGGTTAACAGGGGGCATTGCCCCTCCCAAGACTCGAGATTAACAGTGTTGCCATTATGACAATTTCTCAAATTAGGTTTCTAAAAAAATAAAAATCATTGACATTATTAAAAATGTGTTAGCTTTAGGGCTGCGTCGGGCAGATGACCAGGTGTGGTTAACACTCGTTAAAACCCTATGAACCTTTTCGGACCCACTATTTTTTATTTGCCCCCCTCAAAACAAAATTCCTGCATGCAGTACCGTGCAAACTGTTAACCTTAACACTACCATAAAGTAACAGCTTACTGCTGACCAAGCTGTTACTTTACACAGAAATTAATGTTTCTTTGTAGGCACTTTAGATGTAAATCCAGATGTACAGTAAGAAAATCATGAGTTTTAAACACACCAATTTATGTTTTTTTTTTAAATCCGAAAAAAAAAATAAAAAAACAACGGAAAAATGTAAATTAGTCACACCTTCGCAGTGTGAGGGATTCTCGGCGAACTAAAACTAAGTAAGCACAGCTAAATTTACGTCGACCAAATCCTGCACCCAGTAAGATAGCCTGCTTAAAAAAAATGAAAAAATCATCTGGCCATGCAAAAAGAGCTAATTAGAGCAGGTGAAATGTTACTAAAGTGTGTAGAAAATGTACTATTCTGTAATTCCCCTAAAAAGCTAGGTGTATTCTGTGTCATTTTGCGATTAGACGGTAGATTCTTTTGGACTCGACTAAGGTAAGGGGAGTGGTGCACCAATTTTTTTCTTTCAGGAATTTACGGCCGATAGAAAACCTGCTGATCTCACTCCCGCCCCCCCCCCCCCCCCCCCCCCCCACTGTTTGTGGCTTTAGCCCTGCTGCAGGATTCTGGGGCTCTTCTAGGTGTTCAACATTTTTGTATACCCCCCTCCCCTACTCTTCCCCATGCTCTTTCTAATGTACTGTGACTAAACACTAAAAAATAGTACCGGTATTAAAAAATTTTAGCCACTAGTCAATAAGAGATTATCAGGTAAACTATTGTTATGTCTTTTATTTAAAAAATTATTTTTTAGTTGGCTCACACTGCATCCAACGGTGAAATATTGTGATTGTTTTGCTTTTTCTTTTCAAGAGTAACCTACCCCTCGCCCCTTTTTCTCCGTTTTTAAGGAGACCAGAGTTCTGCCTGCCCACATTACCTCCATCTCCCTAGAGAACTGTTTGTGGGACCGGCGTCAGAGACCTTGGTCCTGCCGTTTCCCTTCACACTGTATTGGGTGTGACAAACCAAATTTTATTATTATTTTATTTTTTTTTTAATTTTGTGCCGTGGATGCTCTCCTTGTGTTTACCTATACATCGTCTTCTTTGTGTGTGAATACCATACGAAACCATTGACAAAATGTAAAATGTTAACATGAATATGATGCGTTTTAATCTTAACTGCACTATATCTTTTTTTTTTGCTAAACCGTTTCCAGGAAAACAAACACGCACTGTTGCTTACTGTAAATTCATAACAAAAATCTGTAAAACAAATCACAGTAGTATGCATGAACTGGAAATGAAATAAAACAACTTCTACAGCGGCTTCAGGCTCGTCCACCAACGATCTGTATTACGTGGAAGGCTGTATATCTCCGTTAGTGTAAAGGGTAAATCAAGGTCGTCGTTCACAAAAATGTCAGTTTTTCTCCAAATTACGAGCCCTGCTCGCGCTGTCACGCTTGCTGCAGCTAAACACATAACAGACACCGTACCAAAAACATGCCCACCTGACTGCACGAGCCGGAATATAGATAGGCTGGCAAGCATGCTTGGACCTTCTGCGGAAGTAGGTACATTTCTTTAAAACCCTCTAAAATATTTTCATTTTTCACTTAACTGCGGTCAGAAGATTACATTATTTCCTAACTGTATGGGTCAGAACAGCGGCCAGAATGTCAAGGAAATGAACCGCCCACTAGGAAGGAAGCGGGGCTCCCACAACAAGGTTAGTAGGTTCAGGAGGTTCTGTTGGACACATACTAGACAATTTGTAACGTGCCTCCAAGCAAAACTCCAAGCCACTTGTAGCATAATACGGAAGACGAAAGTGTGTTGTGGATTTACAGCTACTTGGTTACATCGATCGAGCAATCGTGAGTAGAACATTGTAATTTTCGTAGTTTCAAACTAAAAGCAAGTGCACGATTTTCTTACATGTTGACAAAATAGTTATAAACGTATTGAATTGTTTTTTTGTTTTTTCTATTCTGGAATACTGGAATATTTTGATATTTACATGCACCCCCGAAACCTATTTAAGCATGCTGACGAAAATTACAATCAATGCACTCCCATTTTCAATCCAAATGCATCGAAGCCAAAAAAAACATCACTTACCTCCGCCGATCTGAAATAGGCCACGCTCGGGTTCTCGACGGGGAGGCCGCCAGAAGAAAGACTTGGTCATATCCTTCGGTTCCTTGAATTTGTTGAAACCTTGAAGGACGGATCGGCCGTAAAAAATAAAGAGAAAATTGATGTCGTTGTCCGCTTCTTGGAATTCAGGAACAACCTGAGCGACGACTACGTAAAACCGCTTATAGTATGAATGCATTCCACGCTCTCAGTCGTTCTCCAAAGCCAGCATGAAACGAGGCATCTTCGTTTCCTGCTTAAAAAGCGTTTCTATCCCCTGAACCATGCCTTGGATCAAGTCTTTAAAACAAAAGGAGCACTTCAAATGTTTATGGAAATGAAGTCGCATTTTAAAATGTTGAACGTAGCAATCATTATCAGCCGATGTAAGCAAGAATGCAAAAATACTATCTGCAGCCGCATCCATCTTGAACGCAGTACAGGCAAGCGAGCTTGTAGCGCAGACGACTGTAGCTAGCTATAGCAGACGAATTGTTGTTTGATTTAAAATTTTACATTTGATTCTAAAAAATCATACAAGTAGAACTTGTTTCTTCTAATTTCATAAGAAAAATTATGGACATAACGGCTGGTGCAATTTGTTTTGAATTTATTTTGAGAATGGAGAGTTTCACCAATAGGCCACGAAGAATTGGTGGCGTCGGAAACATTTTGTTTCACGTTGCCGCCGCCAGATGACAGGACCGTCAACGACAGTTGGTTCAGGGTCATTAAATAAGTTGTTTACCCCCTCTTATATTTATGCTACCCCTGTTGAAAGTCTATATACTAACAAATCCACGACAAGAGAATAATTGTTTAGCAGTAACACAAAGATAGAAAACAATTAAATGCTAAATACTAAATTAGGTGTAGAAAATATATTCACACCAGTAAA
>JAHWFP010072379.1:26691-40104 GCA_023313725.1 Lithobius niger | reverse complement strand
TTATTACGTCTGCATCTGTATCATTTCAAACGGCAATATTCGTGCATTAGTGTTTACGTAAAGTTGGTTAGCCTGTTCGTCCCTTATTAATGTGTGCTAAAACACGAGCAGGTTTGGATAAGAGTTATTGTCTTGTGTAGGCCTAACTTGTATTCAAACCGTGGTGTTATCACGTTCTGCAGTTGTTTCGCCAAGTGGGGGGGGGGGGGTCATCAGAAAGAGAATTGGTAAGAAGCTGATGGACAAAGTCAATGAAAAAAATTCTTAAAATAAGTTAAACAAAGAAAACCCATGTAAAGCGTAGTGCTACCAAACATTTCAAGTGATGTGTGGTTCTTAGTGGTTATATTGTTCCCAGTCACGATTCTGAGACAATGTTTGCGCTGATTGAGTGAGCGAAGCGAACGAAATCAGTGTTTGTCATTGGACACAGCACTTTTTCCTAAATACATTTAGTAAGTAATATAGGCTAAATATTTATTCATAGTGAAAATGACCGACTTTCTACGTTGGATAAAAGATCAGTGGCCCCAGAACAAAAGTGTAACAGGCATGGATACAGAATGCTAACATTACAACTCAGGAATGACATTATTTGACCATTTTTAGTTTTGTCTAAACTAAAAACCGTGGCCTGTTTTGTTGATGTGTGGTTCATTGTGGTCGTCATGTTTCTGAGGTTGCGCTGATTGAGTGAGCGATGCGATCGTAAATCAGTGTTTGTCATCAGAAACAGCAGCATTTTTTCTTAAACACTTTTAGTAAGTTGTAGGTAAATCTTTATTCATAGTGAAAATGACCGACTTTCTACGTTGGATAAAAGGTCTCTGGCCCCAGCCCAAAAGTTTAACAGGTATAGATGATACTGAATGCTAACATTGCAACTCTGGAATGACATTATTTGACCATTTTTAGTTTTCTTTAAATTAAAAACCGTGGCATGTTTTGTTGATGTGTGGTTCATGGTGGTCTGTTGTGGTGGTGGTCATGTTTCCGAGGTTGCACTGATTGAGTCAGTGAAGCGAACGAAAATCAGCATTTGTCTTCAGAAACAGCACTTTTAGTAAGTTGTAGGATAAATATTTATTCAGTAGTGGAAATGACCGACTTTCTATGTTGGATAAAAGAAAACATATGAAACAGTACCGCTACATTGAACTTATTTGAACATTTGTTAGTATTGTTTATCATTTGTATTATGAACTGTGCACTAAGAAAAACATGCACACTATTCGGATCACTTCCTTGAACATTTGTTTGTTATTTTTTGCTGAGATTGTCTGTCAGCACCATATGAGTTGCAACAAGAAATCTCCTCGAGCGCAGCGAGACACGGCGGAATGAGCGAGGGAAGCGAGCGATTCCGCTAGTCTCTCCTCATTAAAAAGATACAGTTTATTCTTGGTTGGGTGCTTGGGTGCTGGGGTGCTTGGTTGGTTGGTTAGGGATGATCATCTTCTCCTCTGAAAGTAGAAGGCTACAAATATGAGAAGTTTGTCAAAAAAAAGCAAATTAACCCGTTCGTTGTGTAGGCGTATTTTCAAAGTCCGAGCTGGGTCCTAAATGACCGAAATTAACGAAAAATGACCATTTGCAACAATCAGCAACAATCACCCAGCAATGCCTCAACAATACATGACGTTATGATTGTTGCCCATTTTTTTTTCGTGGAAGCATCGAACCCGTCCCGAACGTCCATCAACAATGGTCTGGCGGCTATGGACCAACGAGGAGCGAGTCAATAACTTGTTAAAAGGGGTTAAAGGGTTTAACGAGCGTTAACCACTCCTGGTCATCTGCCCGAAGCCCTAAGGCCCTATGTCTGCAACAGCCAGATTCCCAGGCGGTCACCCACCCAAGTATTAATCCAGCCCAATGCTGCTTAACTTCGGGGATCTGACGAGAACCGGTCAATAACTTGTTGTTCTCACTAACAATCAGTTAACACGCACTGCGTTGCGTAAGGAATTGTTTTTTAAAATATTGAAGTCATTCATCTCATCGAGTCTGTAAACGGACAAATCCACAGCAAGAGAATAATCGTTTAGCAATAACACAAAGACAGCAAAATATTAAATGATAAATACTAAACTACGTGTAGAAAATGTATTGATACCAGAAAAAGTTGCCAAGAATATTTTTACGTGTGCATCTGTATCATTTCAAACAGCAATATTCGAGCGTTATTGTTTACAGAAAGTCATCAGCCGGTTAACTCCTTATTTGTGCTATAACATAACAAGCTTTTATTTGGTTACGAGTTAGTGTCTTTTGTAGGCCTAACTTACAATCAAACCATGGCGTTTTCAGTTGATGCCCTGCTGGTGTTTCGCCAAGTGAGGGATCATCAGAAAATGATAAGCTACTAATGGAAAAATCGGTACTGAGCAGGACGTAAAGAAAAATTCTTAAAATAAATGAAGCAAGGAAACCCATGTAGAGTGTAGTACTAACACAAATTACAAGTGATGTTTGGTTCTCGGTGGTTACATTGATTCAGTCATGCTCCTGAGGAAATGTTTGCGCTGATTGAGTGAGCGAAGCGAACGAAAATCAGCGTTTGTCATCAGAAATAGTAGTAGCCTAATTATTTATTCAGTAGTGCAAATGAACGACTTTCTACGTTAGATAAAAGATCATTGGAACCGTAGCGTTTCCACCTAATTTCTGCAGCCGTTTCGCCAAGTGAGGGGTCATGAAAAACTGAAGTGATAAGGAACCGACGGAAAAATCTGTACTGAGCAGGACGTAAAGAAAAAATTCTTAAAATTAGTGAAACAAGAAAACCCATGTAAAGTGTAGTTCAAACTCAAATTACAAGTGATGTGTGGTTCTTGGTGGTTACATTAGTCACGTTTTTGAGGAAATGTTTGTGCTGATTGAGTGAGCGAAGCGAACGAAAATCTGCGTTTGTCTTCAGAAACAGTAGTAGGCTAAATATTTATTCAGTAGTGCAAATGAACGACTTTCTACGTTGGAACCATGGCGTTTTCACTTGATTTCTGCAGCTGTTTCGCCAAGTGAGGGGTCATCAGAAAGAAAAGTGACCAGGAACAAAATCTTCACAGAGCAGGACGTAAAGAACAAAATTCTGAAAATAAGTGAAACAAGAAAACCCATGTAAAGTGTAGTATTAACACAAATTACAAGTGATGTATGGTTCTCGCTGTTACATTGATCCAATCACGTTTCTGAGGAAATGTTTGTGCTGATTGAGTGAGCAAAGCGAACAAAAATCAGCATTTGTAATTAGAAACAGCACTTTTTCCTAAATACAGTTTTTAAGTAATAGGCTAAATATTTATTCAGTAGTAAATATGAATCTGGTGAATCTTATTAAATGTGGCGAATGGGTATAAACAACGAGAAAAGAAACAGTAGTCACAGTAACCGTTTGTTTACGAATTGAAACCGTACGAAAAACGCATACTAAACTGATCATTTGCTTGATCATTTAACTGGTTGTTTTTGGTGTGGAATTGTCCGTCTTTGCATAGCGAGACGCGGCGGAATGAGCGAGCGAAGCGAGCGACTCCGCTATCTTTCCTCGTTAAAAATATGCGGTTTATGCTTGGTTGGGTGCTTGGGTGCTTGGTTGGTTGGTTGGTGGATTGGGGATGATCATCTTCTCCTCTGGAAGTAGAAGGCTACAAATATGAGAAGTTTGTCAAAAGAAAGCAAATTAACCCTTTCATTGTGTAGGTGTATTTTTAAAGTCCGAGCTGGGTCCTAAATGACCGAAATTAACGAAAAATTACCATTTGCAACAATCGGCAACAATCACCCAACAATGCCTCAACAATACATGACATGATTGTTGCCAATACACGTCATGATTGTTGCCAAATCTTTTTCGAAATTATCTGAAACGTCCACCAACAATGATCTGGCAGCAACGAGGAGGAGTCACTAAAATGGGGTCAAAGGGTCAAAGGGTTTTTAGCGAGCGTTAACCGCACCCGGTCATCTGCCCGACGAAGCCCTAAGGCCCTATGTCTGCAACACCCGGAATGGATTCTCAGGAGGTCACCCACCCAATTACCAATCGGGGCCAATGCTGCTTAACTTCGGTGATCTGACGAGAACCGGTGTTTCCAGCACTGCAAGGCCGCACTAAAATGTTTTTCTCAGTAACAATCAGTAAAGACGCGTAGCTTTTCGCAGTACTATTTGTTTACCCGTTTTAAACTTGGGGTTCTTCATTGAAATTCTATAAACTGACAAATCCAGGACAATAGCACAATTGTTTAGCAGTAACACAAAGACAGAAAATAATTAAAAGCTAAATACTAAATTAGGTGTAGAAAATATATTGACACCAGTAAAGAGTGCCAAGGATATTATTACGTCTGCATCTGTATCATTTCAAACAGAATATTCGTGCATTAGTGTTTACATAATGTCATATGCGGGTTCTTTCCCTATTTAAGCTTTAACACGAGCAGGTTTGAATACCAGTTACTGTTTTGTGTAGGCCTAACTTGCATTCAAACCGTGGTGTTGTTACTTGATGTTCTTCAGCTGATTTGCCACGTGAGGGGTCATCACAAAGAGAAGTGATAAGAAGCCAATGAAAAAAACTGTACTGGACTGTGGAGTGCTACCAAAAATTTTAAGTGATGTGCGGTTCTTACTGGTTATATTGATTCAAGTCACGATTCTGAGGAAATGTTTGCGCCATTCGTCATCGGAACAAACACTAATTCTGAATACATTTAGTAAATAATAGGCTATAGGCTAAATATTTATTATAGTGAAAATATTGGCTTTCTACGTTAGATAAAGGGTCTTTGGCCCCAGCAAAAAAGTCCTATCAAGTATACACTATATACAAAATGCTAACATTACAACTCTGGAATGACATTATTTGACCATTTTTAGTTTTCTTTAAACTAAAAACCGTGGCTTGTTCTCTTGATGTATGGTTCATGGTGGTCGGCTGTGGTGGCGATCACGTTTCAGAGGTTATTCTGATTGAGTGAGCAAAGCGAACAAAAAATTAGCGTTTGTCATCAGAAACAGACATTTTCTTAAACACTTTTAGTAAGTTGTAGTATAAATATTTATTCAGTAGTGGAAATAACCGAATTTCTACGTTGCAGAAAAGAAAACACGTGAAATACTACTGCTAAATTGAACTTATTTGACCATTTTTAGTTTTGTTTATCATTTGAATTATGAACTGTGCGCTAAGAAAAACGCGCACATTTCTCGGATCACTTAATTGAACTTTTGTTTGATAATTTTTGCTGAGAGTGTCTGTCAGCACCACATGAGGTGCAAAAAGAAATCTCCTCGAGCGCAGCGAGAAGGCAGTGGAATGAGCGAGCGAATTGTTGTTCTTGGGTACTATTTTATTACCCGTTTTATACTTGAAATTATTCACTGAAATTTTATATACTGACAAATCCAGGACAAAAGAATAATTGTTTAGCAGTACCACAAAGACAGAAAACAAATTAAATTCTCAATAGTAAATTACTTGTAGAAAATATATTGACACCAGTAAAGGGCGCCAAGAATATTATTACGTCTGCATCTGTAACATTTCAACCAGCAATATTGGAGCGTTAGTGTTTACGTAAAGTATGTTAGCTGGTTCCTTCCATATTTGTGCTAAAACACGTGCAGGTTTGGATAAGACCTATTGTCTTGTGTAGGCCTAAGTTGCGTTCAACCCGTAGCGGGTTCACTTGACGTTCTGCAGTTGTTTCGCCAAGTGAGTGGTCATCAGAAAGAGAAGTGACAAGGACCTGATGAAAAAAGCTGTACTGTGCAGGACGTAAAGAAAAAAACTTCTTAAAAAAAGTGAAACAAGAAAACCTGTGTATAGCGTAGTGCTACCGAAAATTTCAAGTGATGTGTGGTTCTTAGTGGTTCTATTGATTCCAGCCACGATTCTGAGGTAAACACGTGTTTGCGCTGATTGAGTGAGCGAAGCGAATGAAATCCGTGTTCGTCATTGGACACAGCACTTTTTCCTAAATACTTTTCGTAAGTAATATAGACTAAATATTTATTCATAGTGAAGATGACGGACTTTTTACATTGGATAAAAGGTCACTGGCCCAAGCCCAAAAATTCAACAGGTATAGATACTAGATGCTAACATTACAACTCTGGAATGACATTATTTGACCATTTTTAGTTTTGTTTAAACTAAAAACTGTGGCTTGTTCTGTTGATGTGTGGTTCGTGGTGGTTGGCTGTGGTGGTGGTCACGTTTCTGAGGTTGCGCTGATTGAGTGAGTGAAGCGAACGAAATCAGCGTTCGTCATCGGAAACAGCACTTTTAAAAAAATACATTTAGTAAGTAATATAGGCTAGATATTTATAAGTGTAATAGGCAAAAGTGTAACAGGTAAGGAAACAGAATGCTAACATTACAACTCTGAAATAACATTAATTGACAATTTTTAGTTTTGTCTAAACTGAAAACCGTGGCGTGTTCTGTTGATGTGTGGTTCATGGTGGTGGTCACGTTTCTTAGGTTGCGCTGATTGAGTGAGCGAAGCGAACGAAAATAAGCGTTTGTCATCAGAAACAGCACTTTTTCTTAAAACTTTTAGTAAGTTGTAGGCTAAATATTTATTCATAGTGAAAATAACCGACTTTCTACGTTGGATAAAAAGTCACTGGCCCCAGCACAAACGTGTAACAGGTTTGGATACAGAATGCTAATAGTACAACTCTGGAATGACATTATTTGACCATTTTTAGTTTTGTTTACCACTTGCATTATGCACGAATAAAAACGTGCACATTATTCGGATCACTTCCTTGAACATTTGTTTCATAATTTTTGCTAGGAATGTTTGTCAGCACCATACAAGTTTCAACAAGAAATCTCCCCAAGCGCAGCAAGACGCGACGGAATGACCGAGCAAAGCGAGCGACTCCGCTAGTCTCTCATCATTAAAAAAATACAGTTTATTCTTGGTTGGGTGCTTGGGTGCTGGGGTGCTTGGTTGGTTGGTTAGACATGATCATCTTCTCCTTTGAAAGTAGAATGCTACAAATATGAGAAGTTTGTCAAAAGAAAGCAAATAAACCCGTTCATTGTGTCGGCATATATTTAAAGTCCGAGATGGGTCCTAAATGACCGAAATTAACAAAAAATGACCATTTGCAACAATCGGCAACAATCACCCAACAATGCCTCAACAATACATGGCGTCACAATTGTTGCGACTTTTTTTTGGAACTATCTGGAACGTCTATCAACAATAGTCTGGCGTCAACGGACCAACGAGGAGCGCTGTTATAAGGGCTGTTTTAGATTATCACCTGCCCTTTCTTTGCCAAGAGCGCAGGCACATCTCTTCTGTTCAGACAGCAGTGAATGAGTGTCTGCGTCTCGTCACTGGGTGTTTAGTTACGACGCCAGCGCAATCGTTGTGGGTGGAGGCGGGAGAGCCACCTCTTCACATTAGTGCCACTGACCTTCTCTGCACATTTGGAATGTGGAATGTCAGTCGCGGAGTGGATGATTGTTTGGGCAAAATAGTTGTGGACTATTGTACCTTCCCTCAGGCAGTCCTCGTTTTGCTCGGCCTCCTGGGAGCGGCTGCTGCTTCTCTCCAGCTAGTCTCCTTTGTTTCTCCGTTGAAGGTTGCGTGTCTGGCGCCTTTTTCCGTGGGTGTGGGCACCTGCATTAGCTGATGTTTTCATGGAGCAGAACATGGAATGTGATGTATTCTGTGATGCCTCCTTTGATCGCGACATGTGGTCGGGAGGTGTAGGGGTGGTTGTTCCATCCTTGAAGTTGTTTTGCGGTAGGAAGCTCCAGTCTGTTGCGTCTAGCACCATGTGTGAAATGTGTGCCATTTCTGTGGCACTGGGTGTGGCATTGGATATCCAGCTGCAATCTTTCACTGTGTGGTCGGACTCTCGAAGTGCTATTACTGCTTTGCGACGAGCCATTGGCCGGCATGATTTTGGAGATCTGATCATCTTTGAGGTTAGCTTGAAGATCCATGCAGTGCTCCAGCGGGGTGTTATGCGTCTCCGGTGGGTTAAAGGGCATGGGGGTGTTCCAGTAATGAGCAAGCAGATGGTCTCACCAGAGTGGCTGCTGAGTCGATGGTGGAACGATTGTGCCTGTTTATCATCCTGTGGTTAAACGGCCTGCACTTCGTGTGTGGTCTATATCGAAATGGGAATCAGAATGGGCAGCTGCTGTCACTGGGCATGCTCTGTATGCTCTACAGCCGTATTGCTCTTTGTCATCTCCCCTAGATGGTATGCCACTCGCGGCGTACAGGGTGCTTTCCCGCCTTCGCACGGGACATTCTTTGTTAGCAGCACACCGTCACAGGGTGGGGTGGTTGGCATCTGCAGCGTGTCCAGATTGTGGTCACCCATAGACTCCAGAGCACTTTCTTCTTGAGTGCGCGGCCACTGATCGCCACCGGCGGGTCTTGGATGACTTCCTACATCTGAACCGAAGTCTAGAGGGCCTTCTCTCTTTCCAGTCGATGGTGCGCGTCAGAGCCAGGATGAATGCTATCATCAACTTTGTCAAGAAAATGGGTGTTCGTATGTGACTCGCTATGTCCACGGTTCCATGTTCCCCCGCTCTTCCACTTTCTGTCTTTCCCCGTACATGATCTGACTGTATGAATAGTTTCCATGTAGCCTGAGTAGTTGCTGTAATGTTGCATTACTTTTATGTGGGGGTATGTGGCTTTGGGCCGAGGCTCCCGAATAAACGAGTTACTAAATTGTTGTTCTCAGTTACAATCAGTATTGACTCGTAGCTTTTCGCAGTACTATTTTATTACCCGTTTTAAACTTGGAGTTATTCATTGAAATTTTATATACTGACAAATCCAGGTCAAGAGAATAATTGTTTAGCAGTAACACAAAGACAGAAAAAATAAATGCTAAATACTAAATTAAGTGTTGAATATATATTCACACCAATAAAGAGTGCCAAGAATATTATTACGTCTGCATCTGTATCATTTCAAACAGCAATATTCGTGCATTAGTGTTTACATAAAGTCGGTTAGCCTGTTCATTCTTTATTAATTTGTGCTAAAACGTCAGCAGGTTTGGATAAGAGTTATTGTCTTGTGTAGCCCGAATTTGCATTCAAACCGTGGCGTTCTGCAGTAGTTCCGCCAAG
Source organism: Lithobius niger (assembly GCA_023313725.1). NCBI lineage: Eukaryota > Metazoa > Arthropoda > Chilopoda > Lithobiomorpha > Lithobiidae > Lithobius > Lithobius niger. The sequence continues at coordinate 30,974 of JAHWFP010072379.1, read as the reverse complement.
TGGGGGGTCATCAGAAAGAGAAGTGGTAAGAAGCCGATGAACAAAGTCGACGAAAAAATTCTTAAAGTAAGTGAAACAAAGAAAGCCCATGTGAAGCGCAGTGCTACCAAAAATTTCAAGTGATGTGTGGTTCTTAGTGGTTATATTGATTCCAGTCACGATTCTGAGATAATTTTTGCGCTGATTGAGTTAGCGAAGCGAAAACAGCACTTTTTCCTGAATACATTTAGTAAGTAATATAGGCTAAATATTTATTCATAGTGAAAATGACCGACTTTCTACGTTGGATAAAAGATCAGTGGCCACAGCACAAAAGTGTAACAGGTATGGATACAGAATGTATGGTTCTCGATGTTACATTGATCCAATCACGTTTCTGAGGAAATGTTTGTGCTGATTGAGTGAGCGAAGCGAACAAAAATCAGCGTTTGTAATCAGAAACAGCACTTTTTCCTAAATACTGTTATTAAGTAATAGGCTAAATATTTATTCAGTAGTAAATATGAATCTGGTGAATCTTATTAAATGTGGCGAGTGGGTATAAACAAAGAGAAAAACAGTAGGCACAGTAACCGTTTGTTTACGAATTGAAACCTTACAGAAAACGCATACTAAACTGATCATTTGCTTGATCATTTAACTGGTTGTTTTTGGTGTGGAATTGTCCGTCTTTGCATAAGTATTGCAACAAGAAATCTCCTCGAGCGCAGCGAGACGCGGCGGAATGAGCGAGCGAACCGAGTGACTCACTATCAATCCTCATTAAAAAGATGCGGTTTATGCTTGGTTGGGTGCTTGGGTGCTTGGTTGGTTGGTTGGTGGGTTAGGGATGATCATCTTCTCCTTTGAAAGTATAAGGCTACAAATATGAGAAGTTTGTCAAAAGAAAGCAAATTAACCCGTTCATTGTGTAGGCATATTTTTAAAGGCCCAGGTGGGTCCTAAATGACCCCAATTAACGAGAAATGACCATTTGCAACAATCGGCAACAATCACCCAACAATACATGACGTCATGATTGTTGCCAAATCTTTTTCGAAATTATCTGGAACGTCCATCAACAATGATCTGGCGGCAACGAGGAGAGAGTCACTAAATTGTTGTTCTCAGTAACAATCAGTAAAGACGCGTAGCTTTTCGCAGTACTATTTTATTACCCGTTTTAAACTTGGAGTTGTTTATTGAAATTCTATAAACTGACATATCCAGGACAATAGAACAATTGTTTACAGTAACACAAAGACAGAAAATAATTATAAAGCTTAATTAAATAAACTAAATTAGGTGTAGAAAATATATTGACACCAGAAAAACGTGCCAAGCATATTATTACGTCTGTATCTGTATCATTTCAACCAGCAATAATCGAGCATTAGTGTTTACCGTAAAGTCATTATGCGGGTTCCTTCCTTATTTAAGGTAAAACACGAGCAGGTTTGAATACGAGATACTGTTTTGTGTAGGCCTAACTTGCATTCAAACCGTGGCGTTGTTACTTGACATTCTGCAGTTGTTTTGCCACGTAAGGAGTCATCTCAAAGAGAAGTGATAAGAAGCCGATGGAAAAATCTGTACTGAGCAAGATGTAAAGAAAAAATTCTTTAAAAATGTGAAACAAGAAAACCCATGTAAAGTGGAGTGCTACCAAAATTTTAAGTGATGTATATTTCTTAGTGGTTACAATGATTCAAGTCACGATTCTGAGGAAATATTTGCGCTGATTGAGTGAGCGAAGCGAACGAAATCAGCGTTCGTCATCGGAAACAACATTTTTTTCTGAATACATTTAGTAAATAATAGGCTATAGGCAAAATATTTATTCATAGTAAAAATTATTGGCTTTCTGCATTGGATAAAGGGTCGTTGGCCCCAGCACAAAAGTTTTAACAGGTATACACTATATACAGAATGCTAACATTACAACTCTGGAATGACATTATTTGACCATTTTTAACTTTGTTTAAACTAAAAACCCTAGCGTGTTCGTTGATGTGTGGGTTCATGGTGGTCGGTTGTGGTGGACGTCACGTTTCAGAGGTTACGCTTAATTGAATGTGCGAAGCAAACGAAAATCAGCGTTTGTCATTAGAAACATGACTTTTTCTTAAACACTGTTAGTAAGTTGTAGGATAAATATTTATTCAGTAGTGGTAATGACCGTTAAAAGAACACACGCAAAAAACAACTGCTAAAATGAACTTATTTGACCATTTTTAGTTTTGTTGTATCATTTGAATTATGAACTAAGAAAAACGCGCATATTATTCGGATCACTTCCTTGAACTTTTGTTTGATAATTTTTGCTGAGAGTGTCGGTCAGCACCATATGAGCTGCAACAAGAAATCTCCTCGAGCGCAGCGAGAGCCGGCGGAATGAGCGAGCAAATTGTTGTTCTTAGTAACAATCAGCAAAGACGCGTAGCTTTTCACATTACTATTTTATTACCCGTTTTAAACTTGAAGTTATTCACTGAAATTTTATATACTGACAAATCCAAGACAAGAGAATAATTGTTTAGCAGTAATACAAAGATAAAAAAAAATTAAATGCTAAATACTAAATTATGTGTAGAAAATATATTCACACCAGTAAAGGGTGGTAAGAATATAATTACGTCTGCATCTGTAACATTTCAACCAGCTATATTCGAGAGTTAGGGTTTACGTAAAGTCGGTTAGCCGGTTCCTTCCTTGTTTGTGCTAATACACGTACACGTTTGGATAAGACCTATTGTCTTGAGTAGGCCTAAGTTGCGTTCAAACCATGGCATTTTCCATTGACGCTCTGCTGGTGTTTCGCCAAGTGAGGGATCTCCAGAAAATGATAAACCGCTAAAGGAAAAATCTGCACTGAGCAGGACGTAAAGAAAAATTCTTAAAATAAATGAAACAAGAAAACTCGTGTAGAGTGTAGTACTAACACAAATTACAAGTTTAAAGACGGGAAAAAGCCAAAGGCTCAGAAGAAATAACTAAATACAGATCTAAACCTATTTGCAAACCTATTTACGTTGCCTTTTGGACTTATATGTCAGACTGCCTGAGCGAGGAATCGAACCCAGGACCTTTGAAATCAAAGGCCAAGGTCCTACCACTGAGCCAGACTGACACGGCCAAAAGGAAACGTCCATATGCAGCATTTAATACGTGCATATATACATATAAACAAACACTTTCCAATCACCCCTTGCATGAAAGGTCCCATAGGATTAACATGGGAAAATTTTTTGAAAACGTAACATGAGCGTGCCTAATGTTAAACCCGGATGTAATTTCGACGGGAATCCATGAATGTAGAATTTTGGCAATTTATTTTTACCGAAATTTGATTCTCTACTTTTTCACGTATTTCTACTAATTTACCCGTAAACGTTACATAAAACTGGGTAAATTCTACCAACGTATTACGGTACTTTCAAAAAGATTAAGTAGTATTTACAGTAGTTTGGTATATAGAATACACATACAAAAAGTGGTTCGGTGGGGTCGGGTTATTATGCAGAGTTTGTGTAGATTTTACACGGTCTTTGTTTTAAATGTATGCGTGTAGTATTTACATAGCGATACATTAAATTAATTGTAACAGAATTGAGTAGAATTTACAATAGCTAGGAATGTAGAATTTACATTAACTATGAATGTAGACTTTACCGTAGCCTGGGATGTAAATTTTTAATAGTTTTTTTTAGAAGAGGCGTCGAATTTACGTGGGTTGTGATAAACGTTTAGCTGGCACGCGAGTAAAATTTACCGTAGCTGTGAATGTAGAATTTACAGTAGATCAGAATATACCAACATATTAAAGTACTTGTAACTGAAATGTAATCAACCTGAATCACACCAGTTCTACATTCCCAGCTACTGTAATCGGATTCCAGTTACTAGTGCATTAACAACAGGCCATGTTAATTCTACCAAATTACATGTAAAATCTATACACATCCAGCAGAATCAACCTGGAACAACTCTCACAGACCGTAAGCTATAGTCTACTGTAAATTCTACATTCCCTGCTACTGTGACTTCTACATTCTCAGCTAATGTAACTTCTACTCAGCCATTGTTATTTTTTCCAAGTAGCCTACATGTAAAATCTATATGTAATCAACCTGAATCACACCAAACAGTTCCCATGTAAATTCTACAAAAATACATTTTAAATCTACTCTCACCCGGTGGAATCAACCTAATTCCCACTGGACCTTCTCTCACAGGCAACATAAATACGACATTCTCGTCTACCTTAAATTCTACATGTAGATTTTGCACGTACTTTGATAGAA
>JAHWFP010072379.1:0-24357 GCA_023313725.1 Lithobius niger | reverse complement strand
AATGTAGAAGTTACATTAGTTAAGAATGTAGAAGTTACAGTAGACTAAAGCTTACAGTCTGTGAGTTATTCCATGGGATTCATATTGATTACGCGAGGTGTGTGTTGATTTTACATGGTAGAATTAACATGGCCTGTTACAATTCAGGTACAATTGGTACAATTGAATTGGTTCGGTACAATTCCGGTTGATTCCGCGGGGTGTGTGTAGATTTTACATGTAATTCGGTAGAATTAACGTGGGCTGTTGTTAATACACTCGTAGCCGGAATCCGAGTATAGTAGCCAGGAACGTAGAATTTACATGAGAACTGTTTGGCTGAGAATGTAGAAGTTACTTTAGTTAAGACTGTAGAAGTTACATTAGCTGGATGTAAGTTCATTTGGTTGCAGACTGTATCACAGTCTGAGTTATTACGTGGAATTCAGGTTGATTCCGCCAGGTGTGTGTTGATTTTACATGTAATTTGGTAGAATCGTGGCCTGTTGTTAATGTACTTGTGATGAAATGCGTGTAAAAGTTACAGTATCTCTGGAAATGTACAATTTACTGTAGTCTAGAGTGCAGAATATGTGGGAGTAGTTTGATGGGATTCAGGTTGATTCCGTGTAGTTAGTATATGCTAAATATAGTTACGATTGCATCAAACCACGTTAATTCTACCAAATTATATGTAAAATCAACACACAACCCACGAAATCAACCCAAACCCCATAGAACAACTCTTGTAGACTGTTACTGTGCTGTAACTTCTACATTCTCAGCTAATATAATCTCTACTCAGCTATTGTTATTTCTTCCAAAGTACATGTAAAATCTATATATAATCTATCTGAATCACACCAACAGTTCTCATGTAAATTACCCAGCTATTACACCACTCACATTTCAGTTACGAGTGCAACAGGCTCGTGTTAATTCTACCAAAAACATGTGAAATCCTCACTAACCCATGGAATCAATCTAAATCCCACCGCTCGAAATGCGATCCCTGTGTAGACCGAGATACATTTCGGTGGTTGACCGGCAAAACCGAGTATGACACGATTTCAGGAGTCGACTCCGACCGAACTTCGTACTACTCGCATTCCAGTTACGACTACATTAACAACAAGCGTGTGTTAATTCTACCAACATACATGTTGAAGCCAAAGAGTCTAATTATTTTCACCATCTCTTTCAATGACAAGGCGGAAGACTTTAAAGTAGGTTGGGTATAATTACATTCTCTCGCGGGTATGGTAAATCTTGTGGACTGGTTTTGTCAATCTTTCTTTTGATGACTTAAGTTCACGTTGATTTTTCGCTGCCATTCTTTTTTCTCTCTCGTTGTCTTCATTTTTACGAGTGAACGTGTTGTTCTCCACCTCCTCATGTTCATTGAGCCAAATTTCCAGCACATCATCGTTCTTCGACACCTCGCCTATGACCAGTTCCCAACTGAGCAATCTACGTGACTCCCACCAACTTATGTACTCAGAGTTATTTGATGTTTCGTAAGTTCAATAGCCCGTCTCGTGAGCAGAGTGATTCGTGAGTTCAATAGTCCGTCTCGTGATAGGTTGGCTGCATTCCAACTTGATAAGAGTCGGCTTTCGGGGTCAGCAGATCCGACTTTGAAACTTATAAATGAAAGCATGCAGTATTAAATTTTGTCACACTCGCATCATTCTCACTTTTCAACGATGTTTGACTGTGTACAACTTCGGAGCAGCGAGGGATTGTCAGTACCTGCCAAACTCGATGCAATCATAAGATGTTCCCCTTTAATTCGGAAGGCAGCATTGCACCTTTCACCCGACTGGTGTAATTGGAAAAACATTGACGTCCGTTGGGAGGGAGTGGATTTTATGAGCCTTTCCGTGGCAGTGAAGTGGATGGAAGAATGTATGGACGCGACGTGGGAAGAAGATTTCTTCGACCGCGATGTGAAGTCTTTACTTGCCCAACTAACTGCGGCAAACTGTTTAGGTATTGGACTACTCAGTAAGGCCCTGATCTTGAGGCTAGCCTCGTGTTTCAAGTCAGAAACCTGTACGGACCTGTATACAGAAACATTTGATACCGAGGAAATCGAGGTTCTACCATTCACCAAGCCGGTGGAGAGGATTTTTTTGCGAATAGCCGACGGATTACTGGTGCCCGTTGAATTGCGGCTCGCTAGGAAATTTTCTCCCCTCATCAGAAATGCGACGGTCTCGATTTGCTGCAAGGACGTACACGGCATCTACATTATGGACGTTCGGTGGGAAGGTGTTGACTATAACGCTCTGCGGAACGTTGTGCAATGGATGGAAATGGATGTCAAAGACATCCATCTTGGGAAGACACATTTTTCGGTCACGATCCAGACTCTCTTTTAAAACAAGTGACTGCCGCAAACTGTTTGGGGATAAGAAAACTGTCGGAGACGTTGATCGTGAAACTGGCATCGCAAATCGCGAGTAAAGTGGTCATCTTCAACAACGACTTCGTGTCCGTGGAGATGTGTGGGGCTTATATGGCGGTACTTGAAAAACAATTGAAGGTGGGACAGAGAATGTAAAATATAAGAAGAATGCCAATGGAGACGAAGGAGGAACGTGAAGAGAGAAAAAGAATTGAAGCGCAAAAAAAATTAGAACGCGAGCATATTATGCAGTCTATATACAATTGATGTGTGAATGAAACATGTACTTACAAAACAAACCGTGTTTCTAGACCATTCTTAACGATTGTTTGTAGCCCCTCTGTTAAATATTAAAAAAAGATACGATTCCCATTGTTGTAAATGAAATACCTTTTCGTAGTTAAATACATACATTTTGAGACAACTGAATTGACATTCTTCAACACCAAGTCACTGTACAAGGTTTGGGCGGAGAGATTCTGTAATTTAGGGTATAATGCGTTTTGGGAAATTCTGTGATTTAGAGTATAAAGACACCAGCCTTCGGAATGAAGGCTTGTTCAAGGGGGAGCGTGCGGAATAATTATTCCAAACTCCAATACTCGTTCCAGTGATGTAGATATCGCTGAGACAACAAAAATTGTGACGATGTCTTTTGTGACGCGATGAAAATTGTGCCAACAAAAATTGTGACGATGTCTTTTGTGTTACGGAAGGCACTCGAATCCAGACGACGACACGTCCCTCGCATCCTCAAGTGACGCATGCGGGACTAGTGTGTTCCAGGCAGCAAGTGTGGCCTGACTTCCCCAATTTTGACGTCCCTCGGCTTGTATTACTCGGAGAAGAACAGGGCATTGACTTACAAGAATTGTTTAAATGAGTGGGATTGCGGGATTGGAGGTGCTACCGGAGGAGTTGTGCTTTGAGATCTTTTCGTACCTGGACCTGAAAACGAAGATGCAATTGCCGAGCGTCTGCAAAGACTGGTGGCGACTGTCTTATTCTAGCATTACCGAGATTTTTTGCTTCGATGCCGTTTGCGTTCACGGATATTGGAAAAAGAATTTCAACTTCAAAATGGACGGGGAAGATAGTGTCGAGAAAAACGGCGAGTTCGTCAAATTCATCGAAAAATGCCACCGCCTCAGGATGTACGCCGGAGCCATGAATGACGCATTGACGGCCGTTCTAAAAAAGAGAAGTCTCCGATGCGTTTGGATAAGCACCTTTGATGTTGTGTGCTGGAACGTGGGATGCCGCGCGAAGGGTCTATTGAATTCACCTACAACGGGACGTGCTTTGCGATGCTTGTCGGCACAAAGCATCTTGACTGATACCGTTGTACCGTGGAACGAATCTAGTTTATGCTGCATCTGTTTGGAACGTCACGCGAATCCAGATGACAAAGCGCCCCTCGCATCGTCCAAAGTAACGTACGCTGGGGTAACGCGCTCCGCTATCCCGACGGAAATTTGGCCAAACTTTCCCAATTTGTCGTGTCTCTGTTTGAACTATACAGAATACGAAGCCGTGGACGTTACACGCTACCCTAAGCTGGAAAAGCTCGTTGTAACGCTGCCTTTCATAGAAGTGTACGATGGCTACGTGTACTTGGGCAAAGATCCTTTTGGCCAGCATTGCTATAACATAGTCGAATTGACGATACCTACAACGGTATCGAGACTACGCGTAATCGTGGTGGGAAATGATGTCAGACAAGACGAAAATGGTAACCTGGATAAACACAAATTCCAGTTTAGGTACAATTTTTCTACAAAATCCGACTGGTTGGAACTGTCGACATGTGTGGAAGATGGTATCGAACTTTCAAACCCTCTAGTGGACTATGCTGCCTTAGTGTTGCACGTGTACCGTCACTCTTGAAGCGGCAGAATTACGCACCAAAAAATGTACGTCATCTAGCCAAATGACAAAAGGTTCGAATTGGAGCATCAAGTTGGCTGCTAGAAACACCAGGTCATTCACTGAACTGTTGTTTTTTTTGTGCCAGACTGTGTTCGAATAAAATAACGTAAAAAATTGGTTCGTTGCGTTTTTATTTCAGCGGTCAATCATGTACCAAATCAATCAAGACCAATGGTTATTTATGCGATCATGATAGGATAACGATAGACACAGGGATGCTTCATTCTAAAAGTCAGGTTATACGTCGAATACTTTGACAGATATAATGGAGCGTCACTAATTTTGCACTCAAATCCACTGTCAATGAGTATATAAACAGATGAGGATTACGGTGACGTACCAGAAATCATGAATCAGTTGTGCTTGGCTCGGTTACTGTCAATTATGAATACGAAGGATCTCGCTGCCGCTTGCCTATTTTACAAATTGTGGTATCGAGCCGAAGAGATCGTAACTAGACTACACGTGGAATAACGCGCTAATATTGAAATTCCAAACACCAACGTCCAATCTATCGCGATCGACTCCAGAGGGAAATGGATCGCCATCCAGGTTAACTAAGGCGTCGTACAAATATGGAATCTGGGTAAACTAATGTGTCAGACCGGAGAAGATCTTCGCGAAGTGATGAGGTGCAACCCCCACGTGGTGAACATGGTTTTAAATGTGACCTTACTTTGAGTTGAAATTTAACATGGAATTTAACGACCTATTATCTCTCTTGATTTACAACCAGGAGGGCATGGTGCTCACCGTTTATTACCCTCTCGAGGAGTATAATGAGATCCTTACGGCCCAGTGTTCATTCACAGATGTCGATCATCAAATTGCGAGGTGGTTAGACGTCTCAACGTTTTTTCTCTTTGTGGAGGATACACGAGGTGGAATTTTATCGAAGATGGATGGTCGGAAACTCCACATCTTGGATGAATAAAAATTTGACGACCTCTTCTGGGATTCTCCCATAACGGACATGAACAGACATGAACGGACATGTTTTGGATCCTATCCCGGATCTAAACCTGGGACCACTAACACAGAAACATATCCCTAAACCAACATGCGTGTTATTATAAACGGACCACCCGGAAAGGACCAGAATCATGAATCCGATATGCTTGGCTCGATTATTGTCAAGACTGGACACAAAGGATCTCGCCACCGCACGCCTAACTTGCAAATTGTGGTATCGTGCAGTCGCCGAAGAGATCTTGGATAGGCTCCCCGTCGAATACCGCGCGAGTTTTGAAATTCCAAGCACCAAAGTCTGGCAATCACGATCGACTCAAGTGGAGAATGGATCGCCATCCACGTTGACAAAGGCTTCATAGAAATATGGAATATGGATAAACTAATGGATCGGACCAACTCGATTTTCCACGTCATGCCGCGCATCAATGCAATAACGGTGGAGATAGAATTTAACGACGCATTATATCTACTGATTTACAGCCTGGATGTGCCTCGCTCGCTGCAGGTGACCACCGTTCATCCCGCCATGCATTCACCCACGTGCTCGTTTTCATACGGAAGAAACCAGTTGGCCAGGTGGATAGACAACACAACATTTTTCCACTTCATAGAACATTCGCGAAGCGTAACTTTAACCCAACGGCGAGGACCCATTGCACACCACGAGTTATCGAGGATGGATGGTTTGACACTACGCGTCTTGGACCGATACGAATTCAACGACGCCCCCTTTGATTCTCGCGCAACTGACATGAAAGTAACGGATGAAGGCAGGGTGGTGTTACGATACGGCGAAGAGTTTTACTTTTTAAACTTGGGATGAGACGGCAATCTGACGAGCCAGTGGCACGTTTTCAATTTTTCGTCACCAATTGACAAATACGGAATATTTGGACTTTTGGACTGTACTCGTCCCAGTAGCCTAACTAGAATTGCGCGGGGTTGTGGAAAACTGTTGGAAAGCGAAGAGGTAGTTTTTTTTCGCCAAGTGTGGAAGCGTGATAGTCGCGAGGCATCCTCATTTGCGTCACGAAATTGGACTCTCTTCAAAAACGGGGAAATTATGGTAGCGGCGGTGAATGGACTTGATGGAATTACAGTCAGTGTTAAAGCCTCCCGTCGTTATTTGCGAAAACGTGGTGTATATCCGGGTCGTTTCCGCCCATAAAAATCAACGACTATAATTGAAGTGCGTAAAAAAATGTAATAAATAAATAAAATGTTTTAAAACTTCTGTGTTTTTTAAATCAAGTATATAAACCCACCAGTCTCGGTGAAGGACCAGAATCATGAATCCATGCTTGACTCGCCTATTGTCAAAACTGGACACGAAGAATCTTGCCGCAGCTCGCATGGTCTGTAAAACGTGGTATCGAGCCGTTGCAATTGAGATATTCACAAAGGCTACCCGTCGAATCCCGCGCCAATTTTTTAATTCCAAACGCTAAGGTCTAGGGAATCGCAATCGACTCCAGCGGTGAATGGATCGCTCTCCACGTTGACGAAGGCTTCATCGAAATATGGAATCTGGACAAAATTATACTACGGACCGAGTCGATTTTCCGGTCACACTTCAAAACGGGAACGGTTGAAATAGAATTCAACGATGCGTTATCTCTATTAGTTTATAGCCTGAATATACCTGACACGACCAAGGTGACTACCGTTCATCATTCCATCAAACACACCGCTACGCTTTACTGGCAAACCGATGGTGATAACCAGTTTGCGAGGTGGTTAGATGACGAAACATTTTTCCATTTCACGAAGCATTCGCAAGGTTGAATGTTATGGTGGATGGACGGGCGTTCGCTCCGTATCTTGGACACGGGCGTTCGCTCCGTGTCTTCATTACGAATTTGAAGACGCCCCCTCGGATTCTCGTGCAACGGACATGAAAGTGACGGAAGACGCCGAGGTGGTGTTGTAATATGGCCTATCTTTTTATTTTTTGAACCTGGGACGAGACGGCACCCTGACGAGCCAGAGGCGCGTATTAGACTTTTCGTCACCAACTGAAGAATATGGACTATTGAGATTCTTGGGTTGCACTCGTGCCGATAACCTAACTAGAGTTGCGCGGGGTTGTGGGAAACTGTTCGAAACCGAAGAGGTCGTTTTTTTCACGAAATACGATGCATTGATAGTCGCGAAGCAACCTCGTTTTTGTCACGAAATCGGCATATCTCCAAAATACGGGGAATTTACGGCAACGGCGATAAATGGACTCGGTGGAAGCGTAATCAGCATTAAAGCGTCACATTATTATTTGGGGTTACGTGGCATTGTTCCAGGTAGTTTCGTGCCTCGAACAACGGAAGAAATAAATTTGATGCGTTTGGACCCCGGAATTTTATCTTTTAAGACGCTCCCAAGAATATTTTACACTTATACGGAATCATTAATCAAGTATATAATCCCACTAACTCGGTGACGGACTAGAAACATGAACCCATGCTTAACTCGACTATTGTCAGAACTGGACATGAGGGATCTCGCCACAGCTCGCCTAGTATGTAAAGCGTGGTATCGAGCCGTTGCCGGAGAGATTTTAACAAGGCTACCCATCAAATCCCGCGCAAATTTTGAAATTCCAAACACTAAAGTCAGAGCAATCGCTATCGACTACTACTGTGAACGGATCGCTCTCTACGTTGACGAAGGCTTTGTATAAATATGGAATCTGGGTAAAATAATACAACGGATCGAGTCGATTTTCTTCACGGTGCCACACATCGAAGCGAGAATGGCGGGAATGGAATTCAACGAGAAATTATCTCTGTTGGTTTATGGTCTGACTATGCCTGACGTGAGCAAGGTGCTCATCGTTAATCATCCTTTCAAACACACCTCTATGAGGTATTGGTTAAACCCCGATGGCGATAATCAGTTTGCGAGGTGGTTATGCGATGAAACATTTTTTCATTTCACGCAGCATTCGCGAGGTGGAACTTTATTGTTGCTGGACGGCAGTACCTAGACCATTACAAATTTAGATCGTTTCCGCCCATAGAAATCAACGACTATTATAATAAATAAATAAAATGTTTTAAAACTTCTGTGTTTTTTAAATCAAGTATATAAACCCACCAGTCTCGGTGAAGGACCAGAGTCATGAATCCATGCTCGGCTCGCCTGTTGTCAAAACTGGACACGAAGGATCTCACCGCAGCTCGCCTAGTCTGTAAAGCGTGGTATCAAGACGTGGCCAAAGAGATCTTAACTAGGTTACCCGTCGAATCACGCGTGAGTTTTAAAATTCCAAACACCAAAGTCTTAGCGATCGCGATCGATTCCAGTGGAGAATGGATGGCACTCCAGGTTGACGAAGGCTTCATAGGAATATGGAATCTGGACAAGATAATACAACGGACTAAGTCGATTTTTAGCTATGTGCCGCACAACAAAGCGAGAATGGTGGAAATGGAATTTAACAACGAATTGTCTCTATTGGTTTACTGCCTGAACCTACCTGGATTGGACAATGTGACTACAGTTCATCATCTCGTCGACCACATCCCTGCGTTTCACTTTGAAGATGATGGGAATCAGTTTGCGAGGTGGTCAGACAACCACACCTTTTTTCATTACTTACAGCATTCGCAAGGTGTAACTATATCGAGGATTGATGGCTGGTTCCTTCGCGTCATACACCAATGGAAGTTGGAGAACGATTCACACGCGACAGACATGAAAGTGACGGACGCCGGCAGGGTAGTGTTACAATGCAAGCATGGATTTTATTTGATATTCCATGTACGAGACGGCATTTTGAAGAGGGAGCGGCGCATTTTCGACTTTTCGTATCCGATAATCTTAAGACACTTGGACTACACTCGTCCCGTTAACCTAACTGAAGTTGAGTGGGGTTGGCGGAAACTGTTGGAAACCGAAGAGGTTCTTTTTTCACGAAACGTGGCTGCTTGATGGTGGCGAAACAGCTTCATTTTTCTCACGAAATCGGCCTTTCTTCAAAAAACGGGGAAGTCTTGGCAACGGTGATGAATGAACTCGACGGAAGTTCAATCAGCTATAAAGCGTCACGTCGTTATTTGAGAAAACGGGGCATATTTTCAGGTAGTTTCCCACCCCGATCATCAGAAGAAATACATTTGATACGTTTGGACCCCGGTATTGTCCGTGTGACAAAATATCCTATACTTGAAAGCTTAAAATCCTCGTACAGTAAGTACAACATGCTTTTTTAAAACAAGACCCTCCTAGCTGGCACCTTTACTATGAGGGTTTGTAAATCGTGGCCTGGAGGTCGTGTCGAAAGAGACGATGGAGGAGTTGTCAGAGATACCAGCGTGCTTTGTTTTGCTTGTGTAAAAAGAAAATAAAATTTATTTAAAATGTCACTGTAGGTATATAAGCCGACAAACCTCGGTGAAGGACCAGAATCATGAATCCATGCTTGACTCACCTATTATCTAAACTGGTCACTAAGAATCGTGCGGCAGCTCAACTGGTCTCTCTTCACAAGGATACCTGTCGAATCCCGCGCCAATTTTTTAATTCCAAACGCTAAAGTCTGGGGAATCGCGATTGAATCCAGTGGTGAATGGATCGCTCTCCATGTTGACGAAGGCTTCGTCGAAATATGGAATCTGGACAAAATAATACTACGGACCGAGTCGATTTTCCGGTCACACTTCAAAACGGGAACGGTGGAAATGGAATTCTACGATGCGTTATCTCTTTTAGTTTACAGCCTGAATATACCTGACACGAGCAAGATGACTACCATTCATCATTCCATCAAACACACCCCCTACGCTTTACTGGCGAACCGATGGTGATAACCAGTTTGCGAGGTGGTTAGACGACGAAACATTTTTCCATTTCACGCAGCATTCGCAAGGTGGAATTATGGTGTATGGTCGGGCATTTGCTCCGTATCTTGGACCATTACGAATTTGAAGACGTCCCCTTGGAGTCTCACGCAACGGACATGAAAGTGACGGAAGACGACAAGGTGGTGTTGTAATATGGCCTATCTTTTTCTTTTTTGAACCTGGGACGAGACGGCACCCTGACGAGCCAGAGGCGCGTATTAGACTTTTCGTCACCAACTGACGAATATGGATTTTTGAGATTCTTGGGTTGCACTCGTGCCGATAACCTAACTAGAGTTGCGCGGGGTTGTGGGAAACTGTTCGAAACCGAAGAGGTCGTTTTTTTCACGAAATGCGATACATTGATAGTCGCGAAGCAACCTCGTTTTTGTCACGAAATCAACATATCCCAAAATACGGGGACTTTACGGCAACGGCGGTAAATGGACTCGGTGGAAGCGTAATCAGCATTAAAGCGTCGCGTTATTATTTGGGATTACGTGGTATTGTTCCGGGTAGTTTCGTGCCTCGATCAACGGAAGAAATAAATTTGATGCGTTTGGACCCCGGAATTTAATCTTCTGAGCTTAAGTATTTATTTCTCGTAAAAATTAATTTATAAAATGTATTTTTAAAATGTCGGGAGCGGGATTCGAACCCGCGCCCTCCTTGGGAGGATCAGAACTTAAGTCTGGCGCCTTTGACCACTCGGCCATCCTGATGGTAAACCATTAAAGTCGCGTGAGCAAAGTTTTAAACTAGCACTTATATTATCGTTTCGACAATGAACGTTGATTGCATGGAATTAATTTTGTTGAAGCTATCCATCTCGGATATTGCTGTTGCCAGGAGGATGTGCAAATCGTGGCGTCACGTTATGCTGAGTGACTCTTTTCGCGCAAAATACGGAAGGTTACACTATGGCCAGGACGACACGTCGAAAGAGACGATGGAGGAGCTGTCCAAGATTCCAGCGTGCCTGTCGGCGAGCTTCGACGTGGGCAAGAAGGTTAACGATCTGAAGATATCTACCGATGGCCGACTCTTCGCCTTCTGCACTGTCGATTGGACCGTACACGTTTGGACCGTGGATGGTGAGGAGATTCGTAGCATGAGCATGACCCTGTTCGAGTCGATATCCTCGATTAAATTGGATTTCAACCGCCAAAGCGACGCCTTACTCGTGGTTACCCACCGCTCACGTTTACCCGTCGTCATCGCCATCTTCCACCGAGACGAGTTTCGCTCTCTGACATTGCAGCACGGGAGAGACGTCGAGCTGGTAACGCGTGCTCGGTGGGCGGATAACGATATATCGAGAAAGCGCGCACGGGACAGTTTTCGCTCGTTGTTCGCGATCCGTTTTGTCCCATTTTTCGTCTCGCGTCCAATCGTTATCCCCTTCCGGCCGAACCCGTAGATACGGAAGTCTATGCGAATGCTCTGATGACTGTGAATCAACCCGCAATTTTGACGGGGAGATAGGTCGAGTGTACATTTGGGACACGACGAATCCCCGAAAAATTTGCGCATCAGACAGTTTTTTTACGAGTTTAGCGTTATCTTGCAAGTTGGTTTTGATGACAACTATCGGAGCCAATTTTCGACTGGTCGATATCAACCAAGACCAAAAATCCTTTATCGCAAATTATCTCCATTACTGCGAAGAAAAGGACTTGGACAGTGAATCGTTCGAAGAGTTGGTGAGTGTGCAATATATGACATTTTGAAGATTCGAGGCACCAGTGAAATCTTGGAGTTGTTCGGCCAACATTACGTACACCGTGACCCGGGTACGGTATATTTTTCATCGGATAAAAAGTACTCGTTTAATCCCTGGAATCATCATACTATCGTCGTCGAATCTCGTTGTGGCATCATAGAAACGTATCATTCCTGTAGTATCAACGACGGTGGACGGACTCGACGTTAAATCGCCGGCATCGTTGTTTGGGAGAAACGTGGCCTTTCCGTGCAATTTCGTTTCTCGATCCTAGAAAAAAACATGTAAAAAAATTAATTAAATAAAATGTTTAAAAATGTCAGTGTATGTTTTTTTTTAAATCGAGTATATAAGCCGACCAGCCTCGGTGAAAGACCAGAATCATGAATCCAACATACTTGACTGGACTATTACCAAAACTGGACACGGATGATCTCGCCGCAGCCCGCCTAGTATGCAAACCGTGGTATCGAACCGTCGCCGTAGAGATCGATACGTGGTACGATTCGGGTGCCCGTCGAATCCCGCGCAAGTTTTAAAATTCCAAACACTACAGTCTGGGCAATTGCGATCGACTCCACCGGAGAATGGGTCGCTCTCCACGTTGAGGAAGACTACATAGAAATTTGGAATCTGGGAAAATTAGTTCAACGGACCGATATGATTTTCGGCATGTTATTCGTGCCGCGCATCAAAGCGAGAACTGTGGAAATGGAATTTAGCGACGCATTATCTCTGTTGATTTACAGCCTGAACATACCTGGCGTGAGCAAGGTGATCACCGTTCATCATCCCGTTGAATACACCCCTACGATTTACGGGTCAAACCCGGATGGTGGAACCCAGTTTGCGAGGTAGTTAGACAACGCAACGTTTTTCCATTTCATACAGCATTTGCAAGGTGGAACTTTATCGAAGATGGACGGCTGGCTCATCGGCGTCTTGGAAAGATACGAGATTAACGACCTCCCTTTGGATTCACACGTGACGGACATGAAAGTAACGGGAGACGGCGGGGTGGTTTTGCAATACGACAACGAGTTTTTCTTTTTTAACGCGGGACTATACGGCTATCTGACGAGGCAACGGCACGTTTATTTCGACTTTTCGTCACCGTCAGAAGAATATGGAATCTTGGGACTCTTGGACTGTACTCGTCCCTGTAAGCTAACTGGAGTCGCACGGGATTGTAAGAAACTGTTGGAAAATGAAGAGGTCGTTTTTTTCACAAAATGTGGGAGATTGTTGATCGCGAGACAGCCTCACTTCAGTCACGAAATCGGCCTTTCTTCAAAAAACGGGGAAGTCCTGGCAACGGCGGTGAATGAACTCGACGGAAGTTCAATCAGCCATAAAGCGTCACGTCGTTATTTGAGAAAACGGGGTGTAATTCCAGGTAGTTTCGTGTCTCGATCGACGGAGGAAATAAATTTGATGCGATTGGACCCCGGGAATATCCACGTGGTCGATTCTTCAAAGATGTCCGAAAATGTTGAAAACATATTTCTTTATTTTTCACGTTTCAAAAAACCAATTATAAAACGTATTTCAAATATCGGGAGCCGGACCCAGGGAAGGATCAGTCGGACACCTCGGTATCCAGACCATAAAGAGGCACGCGCAACTATCGAATGTGTGTATTTAAATGTCGGGACGCCGACTCTAGGATCAGTCTGGTACATTTTGACGTCCTGGCTTCCAGACCATAAAACGAAGGCGGGCACCAACTACGAGTTAACGATTCGTTCATGTTAGAGTTATACCATCGTTTCGACAATGAACGTTGATTGCATCGAATCCATTTTGTTAAAGTTACCGACCGGGGATCTGGTCATCGCCAGGGCGGTTTGCAAATCGTGGCGGAGTATTACGCTGAGCGACTCCTTTCGCGTCAAATACGGAAAATTACATTACTGCCTGGAGGACTCGTCGAAAGAGACGATGGAGGAGCTGTCCAAGATTCCAGCGTGCCTGTCGGCGAGCTTCGACGTAGGGAAGAAGGTGAACGCTTTGAAGATGTCGGCCGACGGACAGCTCTTCGCCTTCTACACTGTCGATTGGACCGTACACGATTGGACCGTGGATGGGAAGGAGATTCGTATCGCGAACATGTCCCTGTTCGAGCCGATCTCTTCAGTGGAATTGGATTTCAACCGTCGCAGCGACACCTTACTCGTAGTGGTCCACCGCGCCAGTTTACCCAGTATCGTCGCTGTCTTCCACAACGAAGGGTTTCGCACTCTGGCCTTACCCCGTTTCTCGTACGGGGAAGAGTTTGTGATACGGGCTCGGTGGGCGGACAACGATTCCCTCTGGTGCATGGAGAAAACGCACGAGGGACAGATTTTGCTCATTATTCGAGATCCATTTTGTCCTATTTTTCGTTGGATGTCCAACCGTCTTTCCCTCTCGCTCAACCCAGTGGATATTGCCGCCTACGGGAACGTTCTGGTGACGGTCACTCAGTGTATCATGAATCACAGCATGCTAGAGGCTGGCAGTGTGTACACTCGGCGCGCGATGAAACGATGCCCGCAAAAAATTACAGAAGTAGACGTCGTTTATTCGTTCAATGCATTATTTTGCATCGGGGTCTTGAAGGCGATGGTCGGATCCAATTTCTGACTGGTCAATGTCAACGAGGACCAAAAACAATTTATCGTGACGTGTCTCCATCACTGTAACGAGAAGGCGTTAAATTGTGAATCGTTCGAAGAGTTTTTTAAAGTGCGCGATTTGACATTTTTTAAGATTCGAGGCCACAGTGAGACCTTCGAATTGGTCGGTGATTTTTATCAACACTGTGACCCCGGTACGATATATTTGTCGTCCGATAAACTGTATTCGTTCGATCCCTGGAACCCTCATACGATCGTCATTGAATCTCGTGGCAGCGTCATCGAAACTTATTGTTCCCGAAAAAAATGAATCGTGCATTTTCGTTACCGCTTCGAGTAAAATGTTGTGTTGTCGAGTAAATGTAATACAAGTGCTGACTTGAAATGAAATAAAGCATCTGAATATATAACACATGTGGTCGTCTCGTTAAACTTTATTCGATTATTAAACCCCGTAACGTTTATTGACATGAACGTTGATTGCGTCGAAGACATTCTGACGAGGTTACCCATCTGGGATCTTGTAACCGCTAGGCGGATTTGTAAATCGTGGCGGCTCATTGCTCAGAGTGACACTTTTTGCAACAAGTACGGGAAGCTACACTATGGTCTAGATGATGCGTCGAAAGAAACGATGGAGGAGATGTTAAAGATTCCCACGAGTCGCTCGGCTACCTTTGACGTCGGTAAGAAGGTTACCGCGTTGAAGCTTTCGACCGATGGAAAATTGTTCGCATTCTGTACCGTACATTGGATGCTGCATATACGGTCTACGGTGGATGGGATGGAAATTTGTGAACCCAAGAATATGACGGATATCTTCGGGTCGAAATCATCAATCCCGGACTTGGATTTCAACCAACTAAGTGACTCCTTAATATTGGTGGCTCAACGTCCCCAGTTACCCAGCATCGTCGCAGTTTTTCACGATAGGCGGTTTTGCTCGCTGTTTGTACCCCGTTCTCCTCCCAACTTCCAACCGATCCTTGCTCGGTGGAGAAACAGTGGTTCAATTTGGTGCGTCGAGAAGCGCACATGTACGGAAACTTTTTCTCTCGTCATTCGCGATCCATTTTGTTCATACTTTAGTATATTGTCCAACCGATTGCCCTTGATTTCCAAACCAATAAAATTTATGGCGTCAGACCTGATTCTGGCCATAACGAGTCAATTCTATGATATATGTATTTTTAACATATTATACTTGGAGCGTCACCTGCTAGGTGGACGGATCGATATCTACGGCAGATACTTCACAATGGGCCCGTCTTCATGTAGCTGGCTTTTAAGAGAGAGGGTCAGACCAAATTTCACGTTAGTCGATGTCCCATTGGATCGGAAGCACATTCTAGCGGGTGATCTCCATCTACCCCAAAATATATTTAACTGAAAAAAGAACGGCACATTCGAAGAGTTTGCGCGTCTGGCCAATTTGACCTTTTTTAGATTTAGATGGATGTTGGACAACAAGCTCGAACCCTTGATGTGCGTCTCATCCAATAAGATGTATTCGTTTCATCCTTCATTTCCTCACGCGATCATTGTAGAATCTCGGGATGGAATTATCGAAATATTTCGTTCCGTGAAATAACTCGGTTACTTATCCTCAAAAGGGAAGCATTTCGCCCATATAAATTAACACTCGTTCCACATACGCACACACAATAACTTGACCACAACGGGATGAACGAGGCGTGCATCGAAGGCATATTGTCACGGTTGCCCGTGCGGGACCTAGTGGCAGCGAGAGGAGTTTGTAAAGCATGGCGATACGTCACGCTGAGTGACAATTTTCGCAAAAAATACGGAAAGCTACACTACGGCATGGACGAGGCGTCAAAATATCGGATGGATGAGTTGTCAAAGATTTCAGCATGCCCGTCGGCCAGCTTCGATGTTGACAAGAAGGTGAACGCTTTGAAGATGACGGCCAACGGCCAAGTCATCGCCTTCTGCACCGAAGATTGGAGGCTAAACATCTGAACAGTGGACTTCAACCGGAAGAGCTACGCCTTAATAGTCACGCTGCTGAAGAACGGGATTCCTTACGCGGCGGTTTTCCGCGGCCAACAGTTTGAAGAAACTACGCATCAACATTCCGGACGGCATCCGGCTGGTGGGTTGTCGGTGGGCGAAGAACGACGCACTTTGGTGCATCGAGACGGGTGCGGAATCTAGCGTGATCCAAATGTCTCTGTGGCAGTCCGATTCCCACCTACGGGAACTTTCGCTCGTTATTCGCGATCCCTTTCACGCCAATTTTCGCCCAGAATCTACCCGGTGTGACCTGTTTTCCACGCCGACGGATATGATGGCTTGCGACCTCGACGTTTTGGCCACCGTTGACCGGCGCATCAGGGGCGACTATTTGTACTCGAGGTAGTACCGGGTAAATAAAAAGGACGAAATTTATATCTTATGCACCGTGCGCACGAATCACGCCCTGACTTGCAGCGAACTTTTGAACCGTACGCTCGCAACAAAATTCAAACTGGTCGACGTCGTCCGCAATGGTTCCAGACCGTTCATAGTGGATTTTCTACATTGTCGTTTGAGTCAGAAACAGTTGGAACCCTTTGAAGAGCTGGATAGAGTGCGCGATCTGACGTTCTTGAAATTAAGTCGTCTCGCGCTCGCCGATCTGACTGAGTCGGTGTACCGCTACTTGTCGGGTGCACATCCGGGCTGGATAATGATTCAGATCGACGCTTTAGAGGGATTTTACGAAAGAAGTTTTTACGAAGCCGAAACGACATATTTTTCGTCCGATAAACTCTAGTCGTTTAACCCCGCCTTTCCACACTCGATCGTTATGTTCCGCAACGGTGCCATCGAGATTTATAGCTCCGGATATTAATTTTCGATCACACTGGTCAGGATGGCCGAGTGGTCGAAGGTGCCAGCGTCAAGTTCTGGTCCTCCAATGGAACGTGGGTTCGAATCCCACTCCTGACATCTTGAATTTTTTTTCTCTCATGTAACCATTTTTCATAAATAAAACCAAATTGGGCAAGATTTTGCAAAATTGTTTTTTATTAGATTTGTTTATTACATTCATCTATATTTTCTTTTTTTTTTAAAGAGAAAGGGTTCCATACTATATTTCACCATAATCTTTCTGGTACATTCGGCGTAAAGATGGAAGATATCGCTGCACGGAATCGTCGCTCGCTTGCTGACTACTTCTCGTACCACGCCGGATGGCATACCATTGTGGATCAGCTTTTCAGCTCAACATTCTTGGTTCTCACGACCGATGTCCCGAATATTAATCAGGCCGAACCGTTGCTTCAACTCTATGTAGCGTGTCTTAATCGCAATGGAAAGGGGACAGTGAAACAACCGCGACACCAACTTGACGAATCCGCAATATGGGTACAATGACACATGTTCCGCGAAGGGTTCGGTTCCCGGGTCTTGCATGAAGCCTCCACAAAAAAAACACTCGTGGTAGCAGTCCTTGGTCCAAAAGAAACCCACGTGTATTAAATTAATATTTTATTGTGATCGTACGAATTCTCGTACGTGAGGTAACGCAATTCGCGGGTCGCGAGGAGGGGGTGTAACGGGTCCAAGGGTGTGGAGAACGGTTCTCGCACCTGTGTGGCATTCTCAGTCGGTGAAAACCTGGAACGCATCGTGGTGGCTCTTTGTTTTCTTCTCCATTATGTTTTTTTTTAGACAGCCCTTTTAGACAGCCACATTTCAGTCGCTGAATCTTTTTGGTACAGTCGGCATAAAGATGGAATATATCGGTGCACGGAATCGCCACTCACTTGCTTATGACCGCTCGAACCACGTCAGATGGCATGCCATTACGAATCAGCGTTTCGGCCCAACCTTCTTGTCTCTCGAGGCCTACATCCAGAACATTAATCAGGCCGAACCGATGCGTCAACTCTACATAGCACATCCTAAGCACAACGGAGATGGGACGGCGAAACAGCCGTGATACCATCTTGACGAAGCCACAATTTGGGTACATCGCGAAGGGTTCGGTTCCCGGGTCTTGCACGAAGCCTCCGCAAAAATAACACTCGTGGTAACAGTCTCGGGTCCAGAAGAAACCCGCCACGATTAGAGTCCATATTCTATAGTGATCGTGTAAACTCTTGTACGTTTCATAACGTAATTCGTTGGTAATCAAAGAGCGGGTGTAACGGGTCTAAGGGATGGGGAGAGCGGTTCTCGCGCTTGTGCTGCCCGTGAAAACCTGGAATACACCGTGGTTTTTCTTCCTCCATTTACGATTTTTTACTTTTTCTGGAGGCGCGTGAGGGTTTATATATCGTTAAATTATGACGACGACGACTAGAAAAAAAGTAATTTATTAGTACCGGGTTACTGGAACCACCAATCCCTGTAATTAGTACATTCATATTCGGGGTCTCTCTTACACCCGTAACCATTAATAAAAAAAATTGGGCGAGTTTTTGGGTATTTTTTATTTTAGTTTGTATTCAGTACTACATTCTTTTTAACACGCGACTTTCCAGACATGTACATAGAGCATTTCAGTTACATAGTCTTTCTGTGGCAGTCGGTATAACCTCTCAGACCACGTCGGACGGCATGCCATTGTGGATCAGCCCAACATTCGTGCATCTCGTCATGCATCTCGTCACCAACACCCAGAACGTTGATCAGGCCGAACCGCTGTTTTCAGCTCTACAAATTCTTAGGGTAACTGGCCACGACGCCATCTTGACAAAACCCGCACTCTGGGTACAGGGTCAGGTGTTTCACGAATGGTTCAGAAGTCAGCCGTCTCAGGAAGTTACTTCGTTTTTTTTTTTTTTAGTGGGTTAGGTCACAAAGTTTCTCAATATTTTACGAGAGAATAGCAAAGGGTATCTTATTTTTAGTCCTTCAACCGCTAACCCTTGGGGTTTGGGCATTCGTCTTCAGGGTGCATTCCATACTCCTTTTCTTGTTCAATCTTATTTTCGATGAATTTTATACAATCCGTGAACATGTCTAGAGAATCGGTATGCTCCCCAGCGTCAGTCATGAATTGTTCCAGCGCCACGGGTGGCATGCCACCCGTCAACAGTTTAAAGGTCCGATGAATGTGGTTACTCCACCACCATGCCGCGGACGAGCTACAAAAAATGCTAAGGGTGGAATACAGCATCCAGCACGTGACGCTCGGTCCTGCGTACAAGAACGAAGAAAGCATTTTGACGAATCCGCAACTTGGGTGGTGACCGACGTTGATTCCCATCATGGATTCATCTACGTCGGGGCTGGATGCCTCCAAACTCTTCCCGCAAAAATAACACTCGTGGTGGTCTCCGTTCCAAAAGAAACCGGTTTCGTCCAGCCCAACGTTCGCTGGGTTATCATACGATCGGCGCGACTGCAAGGTGGCAAGGCGCGGATGGACCGGTTGAAGGGGATGGCGTTCGTTTTCCCGAGACTCTATCTTAGCCACGCACTATACGAACAGCTCAAATATACCACGGAAAGTCGCCGGTTTCTTCTCCGACGGCGCGAACCACTCGGGGATGCAGTCCGTTTCTTATCAGTGAGGCTATCCAACAATCTATCATCTTCTTTCGAACGGGGTTCATCGAGGGAGCGAGGAGACCGATCGACGAGCCCAGCGAGTCGCACTTGCCGCGAAACCACGTCCAAAGCGAGGCCGAACCGGGTAGCGTGAGAAAGGACTCGACCATCTTGACGAACCCGCATTCGCGGTACATTCTAGCATGTAACGCGAATGGGTCGTCGTAATCGTCAGAGTCGAGATTTCGAATACCTCCTCCGCAAAAATAACACTTGTAGTGATCGCTGACGCCGGCCCAAAAAAACCCGGCGGCCGACAGTCTGGACTTGTGCCAAAAACGAAACCGCGGATGTTCATACGTTTGTAGACGCAACTCGTAAGTCGACAGACGTGGGTACTCCGCTCGTAGGGGATCGCGGATGATGTGTTCGCATTTCTTTTCAATGACAACGTCCTTTTCATTACTAGCCCAGGGACAGTCGGCATTGTGGGGGTCCTCGCCTAATCGATTCAGAATCGTTACCCCGTCGCAAAATACACATTGCACTACCAATCCACGCTGTACGGACACGATGCCGAATTGCACGAGCTGCCGTCTGTCTGGGCACCCTTGAAAGGTATCGACCCTCCCCGACTCGTGAGCCAAGTAGCTAAGATCGCGCCACGCTTTCTTCGAGAATTCGCTCCAATTAATTCCCATGTTTTGTGATAAAATTTCGAACGGAATCTTCCTATTAATAGGAGGTGACACTCGGGACCGATTTCATTTCAACACACGAGAGTTAAAAACTAAAGATGTTGCGGCCGTTAATTGATGCTGCTTCCGACCTCTATTTCGAAACAGCAGCTCGCTTCAGGGAGAAAAAGGAACTGCCCGGTATAGTCATCGACGATCGCGACATCCTTCTCAAGAGCGCCACGGGCCTGGCCGAAAAGATTCGTCGCGGCGAGTTGACTAGTCGCAGGGTGGTCGAAGCCTTCATCGCGCGCATCGAGCTGATCAACCCGGTGTTGAAGTGCATCGTGGACAGAAACTACGAAGAGGCCCTGAAGATGGCCGACCGAGTCGACTCCGGTGGCGGAGATCATACCGTGCCCTTTCTCGGGGTGCCGTTCACGACCAAGGATTGCTTCCGAGTCAAGGGTTTAAGACAGACTGCTGGCCTGCTTAAACGCAAGGACCTCGTCGCCGATTCGGACGCCGAGGCGGTTCGATTGCTCAAGAGAGCCGGAGCCATTCCCCTTGCCGTCACCAACGTGAGCGAGCTATGCATGTAGTGGGAGTGTTACAATTCGGTGTACGGGCGCACCAACAACCCTGTCGACACGAAAAGAACGCCCGACGGTAGTACCGGCGGCGAAGGGTCCCTGAACGCGGCCGCTGGAATTCCGTTCAGCTTGGGTTCGGACGTCGGTTGAAGCATACGGATGCCGTGCTTCTTTAACGGCATCTTCGGCCACAAACCCTCCAGCGGCGTCGTATCCAACGAGGGGCAACATCCACCGGCGTCGATCGATTACCTGTCCACTGGCCCCATGTGTCGGTATGCCTGCGATCTATTGCCCCTCATGCAGGTGCTGGCCACACCTTCCCGAGTAATGGAACTAGGATTTCGCCTACCGGTTGACGACGACGTGGAAATCAAATACTATTACGCGGACGAGGACGGCAGCTCGACAACGAGCCGACTGGACTCGTCCTTTTCCTTGGCTATGCGGACCGTCGCCACTGCTGTCGGAGCAGAGAGGGTAAATTTGGAAGAATTGAGTTCGTCCGCCGAGATCTGGATGGACGCGATGTCGTTGTCCGACTCGCCTCCCTTCGTCGCCAGTCTGACGGAGGGATGAGTATTTCGACCGTGGAGAGAATTGATCAAGTGGCTGTTTCGCAGGTCGGACCACACTTTGCCCGCCATCGTCTTGGCGTGGACGGAGGGACGCGGGCGTGGCGAACCAGAGATCTTCGCAAAGCGACTCCGGCTCTGCCGACGACTCGAGGAGCTACTCGGCGACAATGGCGTCCTCCTTTACCCGACTCACCCGCGCGTGGCCCCCTACCACAACCAGCCTGTATTTATGCCGTATAATTTCACGTACACAGCGATATTCAACCATCTGGGTTTTCCCGTCACTCAGTGTCCACTGGGTCTGCAGCGTGATTCGGTGCCTGTCGGGGTTCAAGTCGTGGCCAGGAGGGGTAACGACCGTTTCACTCTGGCGGTAGCGTTAAGACTGGAAAAGCTTTTGGGGGATGGTGCGAGCCATCCTCCTTGCCCTCACCACCAAATTGTTTGGGTATATAAAGCGGTGAAAAACTACCGTGATATCATTTAACGCGACCACGAAGTCTGGAGCGGACGTTCTTGCAACAAGCCGCATCGCAAACAAGTGAAATCTGAATATTTGCCTGGAATCGTACGCCTTAACAAAGATGGGGATGGGCGCCGGAGTTACGGTTACAACTTATAACAAGAGAGGAAAGAAAATAGATAGACATCGTATTGACTTATAAAGGAAGGAAAGGATCCGGTCTATATTATGTGGGAAAGAAAACATACAGCGTAAGAGTAAAATTTGAAACGGAATATGATCGTTACACGGAATCTGAATCTGAATCTGAATCTGAATCCGAATCTGAATCTGAATCTGATTCGGATGAGGAAGAAGAAATTGAAAAGACTGATTCAAACAAATCCATAGAAGGAAAAGTAACTGAAATAAATAAACCGGGAGAGGAAAATGTAATTGATGAAACAAAATAAATAGTTTTAACCTTTTGACTTGCAGCTTATTTTCTCTAGCAGCACAGAGATAAATTTAGTCCGACACCATAATTCAAACTTGAAATCAGATGGACTTTTAGCTGATCCAAAAGGGATGGATTTTTTGGACATTTACCAACACATGTGTATATTCGGTGCCTGCGGTATTCACGTCGTGGGCGGCAGCGTTAAGACTGGAAAAGCTTTTTGGGGATGGTGCGAGCCATCCTCCTTGCCCCCCCCCATCACTAAATTGTTTGGGTATATAAAGCGGTGAAAAACTTCCGTGATCTGATTTATCACGACCGCGAAGTCTGGAGCGGACGTTTTTGTAACAAGAGGCCGCCACATCACAAACAAGTGAAAGCTGAATATTTACTTGGTAACGTCAATCGTACCTAACACTGAAACTGAAAACTGAAATAAATAAACTGGGAGAGGAAAATGTAATTGATGAAACAAAATAAATAGTTTTAACCCTTCGACTTGCAGCTTATTTTCTCTAGTAGCGCAGAGATAAATTTAGTCCGTCACCATAATTCAAACTTGAAATCAGATGGACCTTTGACTGATCCGAAAGGGATGGAATTATTTTGGACATTTACCAACACATTTGTGTATACGGTGCCTGTCGCGGTTCAAGTGGTGGCCAAGAGGGATAATGACCGTCTCACTCTGGCGGTAGCGTTAAGACTGGAAAAGCTTTTTGCCCCTACCACCAGACTGATTCGAATAAACCCATAGAAGGAAATGTAATTGATGAAATAAATAAACCAGGAGAGGAAAATGTAATTGATGAAACAAAATAAATCGTTTTAACCCTTTAACTTGCAGCTTATTTTCTCTAGCAGCACAAAGATAAATTTAGTCCAACACCATAATTCAAACTTGAAATCAGATGGACTTTTGACTGATCCAAAAGGGATGGGATTATTTTGGACATTTGCCAACACATCTGTGTATATATGGTGGTGGTTACTCAGTGATAACTAGTAGTTGTGTAGTCATGACTTCCATCACAATTCTACCGGCCAAGGTGAGTTATACAGAAACGGTTTTTTTTATGTTTTCATTTATAAACACGTATGTCTAAGAATCGAAAATAAACAAGAACTCTAAATGGGTAAGATCTGACAACTCTCTATTGTTTGTCTTTTCAGAATACGCGAGTCGGTGTGGTAGTAGAAATCAAAGGATTTTGGCATGATAACAAGTTCACAGTGACAGAACTTGGAGCAGTTGCCGTGGAGTTTGATTATATTTCCATCCGGCAAGACATAGATGACGTCGCCGAACATATAACGTACATAATAAAACAGTTCGTTAAGGCAAATTCTTCCAAAACGGCCCAGTATATCATACTTGTCAAGAGCAAACAAATGTGCGAACTGACAGACAAAATCCAATTGCCTCCAAACTATTTGTGGGGCACACCAGACGATGTCCCGTTCGAAGACATGACTGTCAACATGGACAAATATGTCGTTAGAAGTAAACTGGCTCACACTCACTCACGCACCGAGTCAGAGTGTGTGTTTATCAAATTGGCGAAACTGAGGACTGTGGCCAAAGCTTATAACGCGAAAAAACTCATACGGTCACATAAATATGTCCCAA
>JAHWFP010072372.1:0-18032 GCA_023313725.1 Lithobius niger | reverse complement strand
TCCTTGATTGTCACAAATCAGGGTGCGAATTTTCGGTGGTCTTTATCTTGTTGACAGATCTCCCACCTTCCTCAGGCACTTCGAGCGTTGAATGCCTTTTGACTTGGAGAAACGGGAAGTTGTTTTGAATTTCCCGCACGTGTTTGTGCTTCCGGTTTGGGAGGAGGGATAAGATGCGGCGAGCAGTGGCTCCATCTGTGGAGCTTGGGAAGAGATAGGAGGGAGGAGCGCTTTCCACTTGCAATTCAATCGTTGTGTCAATTCTGTGTAATAATCCGATTGACATCGCAATGTGAAGCTTCTTGGTTGTTCATGAGAGATTTTTTGGCATTCTGGAAGTGATGGAAGGAGATGCTTTCCAAAGCTCGAAGATGTGGCTCCGACTATGTGTCAGATTTCAGAAGCATTGTGGTTCTCTTCCAAGCAATTTCGTGACTTTTGCAGATGTGGTGAGCAGCAACTGCACTTCGTTTGGCTTTCTGTTTCTCCACAGCCTTCATGTGTTCTCGAACTCGGGTGCTAATTCGACGTTTGGTTTCGCCCACATAGATGGCGTCGCAGTCCGAGCACGGGATAGCATATACCGCTGCCTTGTTCTGTGGGAGGCTGCAGAGAACCTCGGGGTCATCCGAGGGGGGGAGGAGGGGCAGTTGTAGTGTCCGTTGTCAGGTGTAGTTCCTGGTAAGTCGGTGGAATCATAGGACCGACGTTCCTGCTCTGGGATCTAGTGTTGTATCGGTGGTTGACCCGCGTAGCTCCAGAGAAAGTTCTCTTGGTCCTGGCAGAGGATCCTCGAGGAGCAGGGGTAGCAGCAGGAGGGTGCGGTTGCCCAGTATCTGGAAGTGGTGGAGGCGTCGGCGAAGGAGCTGGGGTGTGGGTCTGCTTCTTCTTTGGTTGCAGCAGTGATTTCAGATTCGGGGGGTTGCGAAAAAAACACCAGACACCTCCACGGGAGAGGATTCGCTTCACACGGTCTCCCTTGCTGGGGCAATAGGACACAACTTGGAAAGGCGCTGGGGACTGCGTGACTGGAGACTGGTTTTCCCGCCATCTCCTAGCCTTAGCGATGGCCTTATTAATCAGGCGGGCAGGAAAACCTAGATTGAGAAATTTCTCCTTGGCTTGGAGGAAGTGCTTGGTTGCATCTGTGTTGGACATCGTTCGATACTTGAGCCGTACCATCTCGTTATCGAGCACAGCGAGGAGTTGTGACTTGGGATTCCCGGAGTGGAATGGAATCATCCTAGTGCTCTGGGTAGGCTTGGTGTACGGTTCCCAGATAACGGAGTTTCCTCGTCGATGGACTAGAACGTCTAGAAAAGGAAGGCATCCGCGTTGCTCAACCTCCGACGTAAACTCAAGGCAGCTGCTCCAGTTGTTCAAGGTATGCTTGACAGGTTCAAGACGGTCTTCGGGAAGCGCAGTGAAGGTATCATCAATATATCTAGTCCACACTCTAAGTTCGGGGTGAGAGGACAAAACGTGGGCATCTAGAAACTGAAGCACAATTTCCGCCAGACACAGTGAACTCGAGTACCCCATGGGGGTGCCTCGGGTCTGTTGGAATAACTCTTCGCGGAAACTCACAAAGCTGTTTGACAGGAGGGTCTTGAGGATGCGTCTGTCCAGCTCAAATTCTCTGTCATCAACATCGAGTTTACGGGCGGATTGGTCGAACATCTCCAGAATGAGCTTGTGGCTACAGAATGTTGTGATGGTTATTTTTTTTTTTAATGACTTAATTTTGGATACCCGTATCATTTGGCATCAGCAAAATTTTAAGAAGCAGCCTGGCTCTGGATCGGTAATGGTCGTATCAGTGATTTCACGGGGTGTATTCCTAACATGGCGCCACCCCGTGACATGGTGCGCTCTCGTGCAGCAACGTATATAGCTAGCCACTTAATGTCCAGTATGCAAGTACGATGGTTTAATTAATAAATAAAAATTATTAATAATTGGTTTCATAAATGCTTCTGTCGACTCAGTGTCACGCTTTCCGAGTTATCTTAAGTGGAATTAGTCTGTTGCCACTCTGATCACCAAAATTACAATAATACAGGTTTTAGTAAAAAAAAAATATTCATCTCATTCCGTGATATAGGCTATACTTTTTTGTTGTAAAAATGTGTATGTACATCTAAATGTTTTCACTTCCATCTAAAAATTCTTGCCTTTAGTTATTGGCTAATTATTGTTTAATTTTGCTTAATTTTACTTTAACCCTTTCATGCCAAATTAATCCTGGTTCTCAGTCGCAGGATTCGAACCGGCATTCGCTTGGTTTGGAGACAAGGACGCTAACAATTGGGCTGTTGCTGCTCGCTTAGCTGGGGTCCCCGGGCACCCCTCACAAAGCTTGCAGTGTGAGTTGGGACTTAGTTTTTGCTCCACCTTGTAGCTGTGGCCGCTTGGCTACTGCGGGGATGAAAGGGTTATGAACCTTCATTAGTTTACCAACAGATGGCTACCTGGTCATTACCCAGCAGGCACTGCCATCTGTCCCTCACTCTTTATCAGTTGTGCCCTACCAAGATGGTTGTGTCTACTCTCTGCTTCCTTGCATTTCAGTTCTAGAAGCCAACATTTATTTTTTGTAATTTTCAACCTCTAACTAGGAAGCAAGCACATGGTACCTCTGGATTTGAAAAATATGTATTACGATTTTTAAAGAAATTGGTGAACCAGTGTCCATAGTGAATAAAAATAAAGCAACAAATTGTTCTGTTCGTGGCAAGCTAATGGTGGTTTCTGACAAAGCTTTTTAAAAATGTAAAAAAAAAACTGCACTAAGAACTTTAAATGTGGTTTGTGTTATTAAGCCATGCTGAAAGCCTCACATTTGGATGATAATGTTACTTTTTAAGAAGTCATTATTGAATTTGTAGAGTACAAAATGTTTTAGTACCATGCAGTGAAGCAGAGCCAGAGAGTTTTTTCTCTTTGGGTTGGTATCTGTCTGCCATTTGTGCTCACAATAATTTTTGAAACCATTGTCCCACTCCCTTTTAATTTTTGACATGCATCTTCTACCTAATTTTGGATGCAAGTTCGTAAATCAATAATATTGAAAAAGGGGCTTTGTAGTCTCGGCTATCAAAATTAAGCGGCCATGACTGTTAATCAGACTGTATGCATTATTCAGAACAATTAATCAGAAGTTAACGTAAAACTAAAACTTTATATACAAAACTACATCTATAAGTAAAGCTGTACTGAACGCAATTTTTTCAACCGAACCAAACCGAACAAACCATGAATGAGCCGAACACCGAACACTTCCGAACCAAACAAAAATATACCAAGCCTACCTACCTGTAAAATAAAATGTAAAACAACTCAGCTCACAAAGATTCATATGTTTATCAAAGTACAAGTTTCTTAACAAATGCAGGCATGCTCATGTGGACTTCGTTTTTCAAAATGGTTGCCGTGTTCAAAAAACCAGTAGGGGAGATCTAGAAAAGCCAATAACTTAGGATGCCTGATGAAGACAGAAGCATTTCTGTCGAAAATTAGCAAGGTATTGTTAATATCTGCATTTTGAAAGTGTGCGAAATTGAGTTTCGGACTTTATACGAACGTTAATGAAGAGTTTCAAAGTACATCCAGTAACAGTAATGGTTTTTTCAGTCACGTGGACTTCGCTTTGAGCACAAAGAAATCTTCTGTGCCGTTACATTTTTCTTCATTACTTCTTAGTGGTTAAAGCTAGGAAACTTTTGGTTTAGACCAGTAGAAAGTTGGCGATAAAACCTTCAAAATGGTGTACTCGAACATTAAAATTTGTCAACTAGAAGTGGAAATTACGTTCGGTTTGGTGTTTTCCTTTTAAAAGGTCGAACACCGAACCGAACTGAACACTATTCGGTGATGTTTGGTTCGGTTTGGTACAGTTTTACCTACAAGTATCCACGTCACGTCTTTCAACTGATGGCGGAGATCATTGATGATTACCGTAAATCGTGTATTAAAAGCCCAGTTGAAGCTAAAGCCACCCCCTAAAATGCTGTAAAGTCACAATCATGAAATAGGGAAGTTAAAGCCCATTCCTCAAATATTCGTTTCTTACTACCTGCAAATACTTACTTCAGTAATTATGCTTAAAATCATCATTTTACGCTATCACTGCTCATTTATCAACTAAAAACTCCCTTTTTTAGCTTGTATCCAACTTTCTCTCCTCTCCCGCCAGGGGCGCTGCTACCCGTAACTAGGAGGCCGCCATCTTGTTTGTTCCCCTCATCACATTTTGAGCACGTTGTTAGGGTAGGACGTGTTTGGCATCGCTGCCTTTGTTTTCGAGTTGGGAAGCAAAGTTATCAACTTTTCTGGGCATAATTATGACCACGATAGAAGCATCAAACGATCTATTACGTGAGAGGCTCAATTCGAAGAAATTTGATGCGTGTAGCTGCAAGAAACAGTCAAGAGATTTTCACCCTCTTTGCCGTGAGTGCAGGCCCTGCAACTTCGTCACCAAAGTATGTGAACTGTGCGATTTACATCATCGTTCAACTGTGAAGGACATTTTGCACACGTGGAAGAAATCGGATCAAAAAGCAGATCAAAGGGCCAGGGCTGCAACGGCAGGTTTGGTTGAGGACGAAACGGCTGCAGGTTGTCAACCGGAGGGAGAAAACAAGATGGCGTCAACAAACGAGAATGACTTTGCTGAAATTCATGAAAGTGTGGTGGTGTCGGATGATGCAAAGTTGGTGGAGGATGGAGTAAGACAGGTGCCGTTCGCAAATGAAGAGTGGCTGGTGTCGATGCAGACCACAGCCAACGAAATTTTTAATGCGAAAGCAACTCGTATGGAGCAACGAATTACGGACAAGGTGGATTCGGCAGTGTCTGGGATGGAAAAGAAGTTCGGCGCCCTAATGACTGATATGCTCCACATGTTGCAGCCATTGTTAGCCAATGAAGAAGAAAAATCATTGGATAAATTAGGAACCGATGTGTCTGTTGTGACGGACATCAAGTCGTCAGCTGCGATGCAGTCACCAGCTATGCAGTCGCCGTGCCGTCAGGAGGCGCCACGTGTCGGGGATGTTAAGACTGCGTCTAGATCCAAGTCCGGCGGCCGTACGGACCTAGTGAAGAGCTCGGCGAAGAAAGGGAAATCGTCTAGGGCGTCCACTCGCAGGTCAGGAAATGACAGTACTCTAATGGCCGCTCCCGGTGTGGGGAATAGCGGTTCATATGAGCACTCAAGCGGAAAATCACGCAAAACTGTAGGAGTAGTAAAGTCCAGTGAGGACAAATTTACGAAACTACTAGACATAATGAGCTCGTTTGTGGCGTCAAACACGACGGGCGTCAAGTCGCCGCATGTCGCTGAGTTGTCGCCACTGCGTGAGGAGAACAGTCCCGTTGCCGCTCAGTCGTCACCGTGTCGCCGCCACGTGTCGCCGGACCGTCACCGTGTGTCGCCAGCCAGTCGCCATCGTGTCGCCGCCTGTTCCTCGCCTACTAACTACGTGTCACCGGACTGTCGCCGTGTGTCGCCAGTCTGTCGCCGCATGTCGCCGATTGAAAGGCAGTCATCATTTCGTCTGGAAGATGCTCATCATTTGAATTCAAGTATGGAATTTACACCCACCAAGGGTGGTTCTGGAGTTGAGAATGATTCAAGGAAGAGGAGAGGAAAGGTGGCTTCAAGTATAGACAAAGGGTTGTCTAAAAGGAGAAAAGCTAGTGAAGAGCACAATAACGGAGCTTCTGGGAGTAGCGACGAGACGGAAGGGGATAACACAGATGACCCGTTCAATGAAGGCCCAGGTTATATCCCGTGGGCGGAATTTACGGAGGTGGCACTCAAGCATTTGAGACACACTCGGTTTTTCAAGGAAGGGCCTCCGCCAGTGGAGGATGCAGAGGATCCACCCATGGATACGTTGGCAAATGAGGGATGTTATAAGCAGCGCACCTCCCATCTGCCGCAATCAGCGGTTTTGTTTCGGCAACTACTAAACACTGAGTCGTTAACTAGGAAAAATGAACTGCCTGTGACTTGTTCAAAACCCCGGCCACCGCATGACCCGAAGAAAACACATATGTTTTTCAAATCAGTCGGAAAAGGAGCCCCGAATAAGAAGAGGTTTCGGACCTACAAGGAAGCCGAGTATGTAACGGAACTGTGTAGTACCGAGTTGGATTCGGTTCTCAAGAACCCCTCATTCATTAAAACTCCTGCTCAACAATTTGAAGAGGATGATGTCATGTTGAGAGCCAGCATGAGAGCAAGCTCTCAAGCAGAGCTTATTTACTCGTCATCAACTGCGGCTTTGAAGGCGATGGCGTTGGTCAACCCGGAGCTCAGGGAAAATAAAACAATTCGGGAATGTATGCATCTTCTTAAACGAGCGTCTTCATTCCACAAGGATAGTTTAAATTGGCAATGCCGGCTACTCATGAACAATGCTTTTCGGCGTCGAGACGCCCTCCTAGAATCTGCAACTGGGGTCCCGGCGGATGTAGTGGGCAAGTTGAGACTTTTGCCAGTTCATGGCTCTGGAGACTTGTTTAATGGACAGTTACTTGTATTGGCTCCAGAACTCAGGGCGAAGGTTCGACCTCCTCGAACATCGGTCAGCACGAACCCTGGAAGCTCTCGAAGCAAGACACCATATGCAAAAATCCAACACCCAGCATCAGGACATTGGAATGAGCCATATGGAGGAAAGAGTAGCAACAAAAAGCCAGTGGACAAGTCAAGGGATCGTTCGCCCTTTCGTGACCATCCCCCCTCCTCGTCGCGCGGGAAAGAATCAGGGAGTTACCAGCGTGGCCGAGGATCGTTCCATGGAAGGGGTAAAAGACCTCCACGTCAGTGACTGGCCATGGTCAGGGCGCGCCCCCCCATTCACCGTCAGGTGGGGGGAAGGATTGCCAGACATCTTGGACATTGGAAGAGGATTGCGTCGGACCCATTCGTCATCCAAACTTTGGAAGAGGGATACACACCGCCATTCGTCACCAGGCTTGTAACTACAGACTGCCCGCCAGACTGGCTGGTAAGACGTTCCGAAATCCCAGAACTTATCAAGGAAGTCAATCTGCTGGTTGTGAAGGGGGCGGTAGAAGAAGCACCTCCCGGTCCAGGTTTTTGGAGTCCAGCACGGGTGATTCCGAAGAAGGGAGGAGGATCCAGAGTTATATTCAATCTTCGGAAACTCAATCAACACCTCGCAAAGGAACATTTCCAGATGGAATCGATCGAATCAATTCAAGACTCGCTCCAGCACGAAGAGTATACCATTTCGATCGACCTCGAAGATGCGTATCTGCACGTTCCCCTCAATCCTACGATTCGACATCTGTTCCGCCTTGTGGCGGGGGGGAAATCATTCCAATGGAAATCTCTTCCCTTCGGCTTAGCGACGGCTCCATACGTGTTTACCCGAATGCTGAAACCAGTGCTTGCATACCTGCACCTACATCACATCAAAGCTCATGCATATTTGGACGATTGGCTTGTTCGAAACAAGGACTGTTTTCTTCTGACTCAGCAGTGGGAAATGTGCAGCTCCCTGTTTTCACATTTAGGTCTTGGTATAAACCTCAAGAAGTCCAGGCCAGTTCCAAGCACGTGTTTTGTGTTCCTGGGTGCAGAGTTCAACACTGTAAAAATGTTGGTAAAACCAACACTGGAGAGATTCGTCAAGACGAGAACGTTGGTGAAGACATTCGTCCGAAGGACCAGGGTAACGGCGAAGGAGTTGGCATCGCTCATTGGACTCTTGGACTCCAGCGCCAGACTTGTACCCTTAGGCCACTGGCGAGTGAAACCGATTCACTGGTTTCGGAAGACAGCGTGGCAGCCACGGACCAGTTGGATGGACATCGTTCCGCTACGAGACCTCCCGAGGCAAAGCTTGGCGTGGTGGACGGTGAAGGAAAACCTTCAAGTGGGAGTGCCCATTCACGAGCCCGTTCCGGAGTTGCTCCTGTTTTCGGACGCCTCCCTGTCAGGTTGGGGTGCTCACCTTGCCGGAGAGACTGCATCAGGCATTTGGAGCGAAGAGGAGAAGGTCCTCCATATCAATGTCCTGGAACTCAGAGCAGTTTGGAGAGCCCTCCTTGCCTGGAAGTTAAGGCTGAGAGGTCAGGCAGTGGGCATCATGTGCGACAATGCCACGGCTGTTGCGTATGTGAAGAAAGGTGGGGGCACGCATTCGAAATGTCTTATGGAAGAAGCCTCCATCCTCTTCGAGATCTGCATGCGGTACGAAATCTCGCCGGTTCCTCGCCACATAGCAGGAAGTCTCAACGTGTGGGCGGACGAGTTGTCCCGGGGTTCACAGGTGCCGACTACGGAATGGACGTTGGACCCTCAAGTTTGCAAAGCCCTGTTTCGTCAGTGGGGAACCCCGTCGGTGGATCTGTTTGCAACCCACTACAACACTCAGCTCCCATGTTTTGTCTCCCCGTTCCCGGATGCGAGGGCCTGGGCAACGGACGCGCTGTCAATAAGCTGGGAACGACTGAATGCGTACCTGTTCCCGCCGTTCAAACTCCTGTTGAAAGTGGTCAACAAGTTGAGAGTGGCCAAAGGACAGTTCATCCTAGTAGCCCCCTGGTGGCCAGCAGCTCCATGGTTCCCAGAGCTGATGGAGCTGAAAAAGACGGATCCGATCCCTCTGCCAATCACAGAGAACTTCTTAACCCAGCATCGTGGGAGAACCCTGCACCAAAACCCTTCCATGCTGAATCTTCAAGGGTGGAAACTCTGAGGAAGAATTTGGTGAAGGAGGGATTTAAGGAGGTAGTGGCTTCCAGGATTACAAAGTGTTTGAGGGAGGCCTCGCAACGTAACTACAATGCCAAATGGAGAAAGTGGTTCGAGTGGTGTGTCAAGTCAGACTGCGACCCATGCAACCCGGACCTACGAATGCTGACTTTTTTCTTTGAAGAGCTATTTACCAAAGGCTTGTCCCCAAGTGCTATCAAGGGCTATCGTTCGGCCATTAACTCGGTGCTCACATGCGTAGGGGATCCAAAGACTGTTTCCAATGTGGTGGTTTTCCAAACAGATGACAGCCTTTGAAAATGCAAGACCAAGACAAACGAAATTGTTCCCCAAATGGAATCTGCCGTTGGTGCTACAAAGTTTAATGGGCGCCCCATATGAGCCAGCTAGAAATGCGTCCATTCTATCTCTATCCCAGAAGACAGTATTTCTAGTCGCTTTGGCCTCGGCAGCACGCCAAAGTGAGTTGGCAGCCTTCACCAGGGATGACGGTCATATTCGATTTTCCAAAGACTGGTCGGAGGTATTTTTGACGTTTCCGGCCCATTTCCGAGCGAAAAATTGCAAACCGGGAACAATACCAAAGCCTGTACGGATTAAAGCTCTAAAAGGATGTGGACAACCAGGGAACCAGGAACGTTTGCAGTGTCCCATTAGAGCTTTGCGGTTCTACCTATCCAAAACAGATAATAAAGAAAGAGGACTGCAAGTTCATAACAAGCATATTCCACTGTTTTTGGATGTGGACTCAAACAGTGGTGAGATTATGGATAAGGGAGTGTCACCCTTCAAGTTGGGGAAATGGATCTGTGCCGTAATTAAAAGAGCATACTTGAACGGACAGGATCACGAAGATCTCCCCGCTACAGTTAGAGCACATGAGCTTCGGGCATTAGCCGCATCATGGGCGTATGGTTGTGGCACACC
The DNA here is from genome assembly GCA_023313725.1 of Lithobius niger. Taxonomy (NCBI): domain Eukaryota; kingdom Metazoa; phylum Arthropoda; class Chilopoda; order Lithobiomorpha; family Lithobiidae; genus Lithobius; species Lithobius niger. Next base: position 8,347 of record JAHWFP010072372.1, on the reverse strand, counting down.
TTTGGATGAGGTGGTAACAGCGTGCTCATGGAATAGCAGTACCACCTTCATCAAACATTACCTGCGGGAAACTTGTGGGCTTAGAGGAGAGAACGAGGTGAGGGGTCATGTGGTGGCAGGAAAGGAGCTCTAATGACGTTCCACCAGATGGGGTCACCCTTAGTGCAGACGGAGGTCGTTTTTCTACGAAAATTACCTAAAAGTTATATGATGTGAATTAAGATAGTACTGCTTGCTATGTTTACTGGCCTCCATGTAGTAATAGTGGACTCTTCTTTAACTCCTAGCACCTGCACAACGGCTGGGCATCTCTCGCCTAAGCCTTCTCCCTTCTTCACAGTAATTAAAAGGATGGAAAAATTGGTCCTTCAGACATCGTTCAAAAGCTTCGAATTTTCTGTAATAGATGTCCAGAAAGGTTAGAAAATTGATAATGCTTGATTTAAAGCCCACCCCGCTGTTTTTGCCAAATTAACTGCACAAGCCCATGGGCGTTTAATCCACGATTTACGCTATTGGACGTTTTAGAGAATTGTGTGTATATCGGCCAGAAAAATTAAAATGAGCTTTACTTCCCATATTTTATTTTGTATGTACAAAAAGTTAAATTTTTGTATGGGTAGGCAAATTTTTTTTGGGAGCGTTTGTTTATTATATACTCTTGCTGAATTCTTCCATTTAGCACTTGGTACGAACTGAAAATTGTTCACTAATTAAGAAAAGTACCTATCAAGTATTCATGCTTTACTAAGGCACATTCAGATCAATTGTCGAGTTCTGGAAAAGCCATTTTGTCATGACAATTTCCTCGATTTATTGCAATAAAAACATTTCTGTTGGGGGTCAGAACTTTTTTCCCCGATATTTTTTATTTGTCAAATTGGTCTTTTTTTCGTTTTTTTTTGTATCCTATGAAAAATAAGGTTTGAAAGTAAGGTTTCCAAACATGTTAAACCATGGTACCAAACATGGTAATCCAAACATGTTTACTTAAAATGTTTCAAAAACTCAGAACAGTAAATATGCTCAAATCCAAAGAAAAAATATTTCGACTAAAGATGTTATAACGTCTTCAGGCTTAGAAAAATGGGCTTCCGTCTGTTTACGTTGCTGCAAACAGTTTTTTGCGATGTAATGTAAACCGCACATTTTTTCGAAGCCTGAAAAAGATAGGAAGGACTAAATTTTAACATCTGTAGTCTAGTATGCCTATCGAAAATTTGCAAAAACACTATTAAAAATTTTTTTGTTTGGATTTGGTTGTATTTAGTGGTGAGAAAGAAATATAAATGAAACAGCTTATGTTGTTTATAATTAACTGTTATTTACATATTTGTGGTTCAGACTTCTAAAAAAAACAAGTGACCTATGGTAACTTACATTGCTTAACAATTGTCGTTATTATACAGATTTTTGTTTAATTTGTTCCTTTTTTTTATGTATTAGGTTATGTTCACAGAAGAGGATGTCAAATTTTACCTTGCCGAGCTTGCTTTGGCCCTTGACCATTTACATGGTCTCGGAATCATTTACCGAGATTTAAAACCAGAAAAGTATGAAAAGATTTACATAATTCATTGCTTATACCGTAAATAACTGAGTTAAGGTTCCCTATGCATTTACACCACTTACCAGCTTTTAGAGGGAAGGTGACAACATGGTTCTGAAAAAAATTGGGAAGTTAATCCTTTAAGGACTACAGTTTGGGTTTAAAAAATAATGGCTTATAACTCGTCAAAAAAATTATAACTCCCTCACCGACTAGAGCTAATGAAACGTGTTTCATTTTTTCCCTTTATGAACTGGTCTTCACATCCCATTTTTAGTTTTACTGGAATTTGCCGAAAGTTTTCGAAAGATGATCTATAGAAAATCTGCTTATTTAAAATGCTTATTGCTTACATAGCGGGCACATTTGGGCGTGCCCTTACGTAAAGGGTTAAGAGTTAATTCCTTGAAAAAGGGAAATAACTTGCATTCAGTGCAAATGCGGGGTTGCAGGGTCAGTGCAAGGTTGAGACTTAAAGAACAAGTGGAAAAAAGGGAAGGGGGGTTATTAACATGGGCGTATGGTAATTCGCATAATTTAGAAAATGTGGGTACTGGTGTTAATATGCACATGGCCACTAACTCCGTCATTTACAGCACTTTCTTTTGCAATGGTGTAAAACTTGTCTGCCTTTAATAATGGTGCAACAAAATAGTTGCACTGCAGTGTATGGCATGAAAGTATAATTTTGATATAATTTCCTTAAATTGTGGTTTCAATTTGGTTATTTCAGAAAGCTGGGCTTTGCTATTCTTTCTTTTCAATTTATTGGTCTCAAATGAGACAAGAGTAAAGGATAGGATACCACCAAGTGAAATAAAATACGGAAAGCTCTCTCAAATAAAAGTGTGAAAAACAGTAAAATTTTGAGAAAAATTAAAATTTACAATCTACACCGAATAGTAATTGTGAGAGTTAGGTAAAAAAAATTTCTCGGTGTTTCAATAAGTAAAATAGACCTAGATTTTGAATTTTGAATTAGAAAGAAAATCCGATGAGGGCTTATGACATCAAGTATTTCCTACTACCAACTTTGTAGTCGTAGGGTGGTAATTCCCATAGCAGAATCATCGTCGCGGACAGTGGAACAATTTTGACCAAATTTGTGGCGTTTCGTTATTTTTTGAGCGATTTTGACATTTCAGTATACCATTCTAATCATCTCAAGAGACCTTTCCAATTGTGGAGTAGCCGCATCAATAGGATAAAGCACTGAAATGTTATTCAATAAAAATCAATGAACATATGGGTAAGAACGTGGTAAAAACAAATCAGCTGCTCAGATAACTTTTTTCCTGACAGTTGGCGTCAGTCAGTGGCAGAAAGTTCTGCTTCTGGGGGTGGTATGTGCAGAGGCAACACCATGTCTAAAGATCTTTTAAACATGTAGAACTGCAGAAAATTTCATCACATTAGGCAGCTGCTTGTTCCTCAAATTGAAAACTGAATAAAAAGATTTCCTTTCATGCTGAAGTATAGAACATGTTGTTTCACAAACTTGGTCTGTGACTTTTGCTTCTAAGAGCATCCGTGAAGACTAACCTTGATTTTGTGACAAGGACGTAAATCTTAGTAATTTTTTTAATCAGTGCAACTGAAAAGAAGGCATCTAACACAATAGCCATATAAATTCCATAAGAGCAGCAACTAATTGAAGGTGGTATTTCACAAACCATAGCGATCTTGTCACAATGTTTAGCATTATTTCTTCAATTGTTTTAACATTGTTGTGTATGAAAAGACCTAAAACTAGGAAACAGGAAAAAACAAACCAAAAACTTGAACTTCAACCTTTATATGCGAAGATAACGCAAATGCATCGATATGACGGAGTTGGCAGTTGCAGACTTTGTAAGCCACGTTTAGTTTGTATATTGGATGATGCTTTCGAGAAGACTACAGTAAAATTTGGCGTACAAGTCGTGGGTTGTAGTGTGCCAAAGGTATGTTGCGCTGCAGCCAGCACTCTATACACTTGGCTACAATCTTCTTAACATGGCTAGAAAAAGTTAGGTCACTGCCAGTGATGTGTCGCTCGGGTCCTTCTGTGTTGAGCTTATCAGGGAGAAGTCTATTAGGACCGAGATCGTAGGTTGTGTTGATTGCTTAATACTCGTTGGTTGCTAAATACTCTTCAAGTCGCTGACAGTTGATGGTCTAGATCACGATTCAGGAGTTCCCAAATTTTAAGACTGAGGGCTGTAATGCAAACCCGATTTTTCCTTGTCTAGTCCCGGTTGAATGTGTAGGCTTGCTCCTCACTTGCTTAAAGAATTAACAAGTAAATAATAGCAAGCAATGGCAAGTAAAGGGTGAGCCGGAAAAAATTGCTTCATGGTCTGCGTCCGTCCCCAAGGCCGTGAAAGCAGGGGCATGAAATGCATTCCTCTGAGTTTCATTAGGCCCACATTGAGCACCCCCCCCCCTCCCCCCTCAACAGAGTGCAGTTGTTGCCATGCATTCAGAAGTCGGTGATCCAGGCAAGATTTCCACCACTGCCTTTGGCAACCAAGCCGTCTACCAGTTTGTGTTGAGGGATGGTGTCAAACATGGTGTCCGAAAAGGACATAGTCGACTTGAAGACATTTGTCGATCCATTCTATCTTTGATTATTTGGTACTGTATTTCACGTTTTCACATTATTTTATTCGGTGACTCGCCCAGAATCTAATGCACCCATAATACATTTTGTGTAGACATTTGTCGATCCATTCTATCTCTAATTATTTGGTACTGTATTTCACGTTTTCACATTATTTTATTCAGTGATTCGCTCATAATCTAATGCACCCATAATACATTTTGTGTAATACAAGTGCAACCCTTCACAAACATTGAAAACAAGTAGGATTGTGTGAATAGATGCTATGAGTGGTCATCTTTGTATTCCTTGTTAACAACGCTGGCTTACTGTAGTAGAATCTCTATCATCGGATTCTCTATTGTCCGAACACTTGTTACATGAACACGCATTCTCGAGATAATTCTAAGAAGTAAAGACAGACTTGGGGCAAGAATGGGCCTGGGTGTTCTTAAAATCAGTTTGATTCAAAATCATCTTGTATAATTCCTTTCGCAGGTTGAAGCATCGTTTACGAACTCAAAATTTTACTAAAATAACTGCCGCGTGTTTTACCTGTAAATTTGAAATGTGAACGCAACATGATTGGATAACCCAATTTACAGGAATTTGTTTTTCCAAGTAACTAAGCAATCTTTTAATTTTACTTTGTCCTCATTTATGTATCAAATCTGACGTTTCATTAACAATTTCCCCCTTCCTTTTTAGTATTTTATTAGATTTGGATGGTCATATAAGCCTTACCGACTTCGGTTTAAGTAAAGAGGCACTAGAAGACAAAAAAGCCTACTCGTTTTGTGGGACAGTTGAATATATGGCCCCCGAAGTTGTGAATAGGAGAGGACACACGACAGCAGCGGATTGGTGGTCTTTTGGAGTACTAATGGTAATTTTGTTTTTTTTTGCCCGCTTTTAATTAGTCTTATTAATTTACAGGGTATGTGTTTTACACAAATACAGAGTTTCGCTCAATTTCCTCACTTTCTTGTGTTAATTTATTTTTTTTAAATAGAGAATATGGGTGCACAGTTTTCAAAAAAACAAAAAGAAACAATAGCTGTGCTTACAATGTGGTGGCCAATGTGGGTGGAAATGGTATAGCATTCCATTTCCGTATTTTCATTTCTACACCTATCAGTAGGCAAAGTGTTCGACTTTATGATTTTGTATCATAGCAAGAAAGAACATGCCCCATTCTTTATTTTATCACCAAATTTTAAAATATATCTGCATAATTATTGCTTGTTCGCTGCAGAAAGTTTTACAGATAAAGGGTGTAATTTAATGGTAAAAGCGAGAATATTGTGAATATTTTTCATTAGTGCTACTGCTCGAGTATTACAATGTTATCTTTATGCACGTATCGGTGTGGTCCGTACTTTCTGCGATATTTTTAAGCAAAGTTTTGCGATGGTTTTTAAAATTCCAATTTCTATTTTGAAACTACCGTCAACGAAAAAGAAGGCCATACTTTACTGCCAAGTTAAAATAAAGTTTCGGCGAAATTAAGTCTAAATTAATTTATTTAAACAAAAATTCTGAATTTTGCGGGAAAATGCGATTTTTGCAACCACACACTTTCGTTTTTGGCTTCAACGAACGGTATCCACTACCCCATTCGAAAGATGGGAGCAAAATTCTTTTTAGTAAACAAGTTACGTATTTTGCGATGTCTCAAAATCGCAGTACAGGTCCTTACATATCGCTAGTTCGTTCTAACTTGTAGCAAACAACTACTTGACACATAGCAAATTTAATTTCTCTCAAAGCACCGTCTTTTCCTGGTCCGTACTTAAGAAGTTAATTGAATGCAGCAGTTGGGCAAGCAGCACTGATCGAACACATTTTTAAATGTTTAAATTTTAAATTTACTTTGCTCTTTCGGTTCTGTCCGATCTCTCATTTGCCCTGATGAACACGAGTTTCTGAAATTACATCTTTTAATGACTTTTACTCCTTCGTAAATATTTGTATCATGTAGGCTTGATAACGAGTCTGAGGTGACTCGAAACATCGAATGAAATTGTTATCTTGAAAAACATCGCTGCAATTCATACTGTGAAAAGATCGATCCGTTATAAAATAACACTACCAAGTTCGCTAAAATTCACAACTCGGACTCACGCTTAGTCCAACAAATTTTCGATACCACCCAGATATCTTCATCAGGCCTTGAGGATTTTTCTGCTTTTTCTGCTTTTTCTGCAAAACAGAAAAATCCTCAAGGCCTGATGAAGATATCTGGGTGGTATCGAAAATTTGTTGGACTAAGCGTGAGTCCGAGTTGTGAATTTTAGCGAACTTGGTAGTGTTATTTTATAATTGTTATCTTGTGTATTTTATTGGCTTTTATTCCTTATTTATTTAGTTTAAAGTTGAGCATTTTGTCTGCTGCTAGAATGTGTACACTTGAATGGAAGTACTCCATGTCCTGCAACCAATTCGTTGAGTCTTTAAGGTTTGAGTACCATTGATGAAGAAATTTTACCTCCTCCCTGTTCATTTTAGTTTTTAGAAAAAATCTTGAAGTTTCCCGATGTGTGTCCTTGGCGACAATATGCTGCTTTTGTACTTATTTTATTGTACCACATTTTTCTGTATTGTTTAAAGTTGGCATCTACACAGTCAAGCCTCATTACAGTGTTTATCGAACTCTTAAGATGGAGTTCTGCAGCTACTGTGATAGTTTATGATAATATGAGGTTGCCCTTGTTATTGTAGAAACGTTTTACTTTCAAGACCCATAAATTAACGATAAAAGGAGGTTTCACTGCATTTTTTGATATTCCCGATACCGGTCAGCATGTCCTATTTTCATAATTTGACCAATTCCGTTATTAACCCATACTAGATTAACTGCCTTGACAAAAACTTCCCAATTGTAGCAAAAATGTCATTATCTCAAAATGATTTGAAGTTTTGTGGTTAAAGCACATAACTAGTTTATCATGGAGCTGTTAAAAGGATTCAGCACCTATCTCCGCAAATCCACAAGCATCAGGCCTGCCATGATGGTGCAATGTTGTCTGTGTTTATGAAATGGGCTGAGCTATTCTTGCCTCGACAATCTGCAGGTGAAGACGTAAAGAGGTGTTCCCGAAGGCTGAGGGCCTTTGTTTAGAGGAGGTAGTATTATTGCTAGCAGACTATTGTCACTTGGTGGTTGCTGTGAAATGTAGTTAGCAATTGACGTAAGATTTCTGCAACATATTGGTGTCCATGATCATTGTGTGGACAGGCATGCTAGTCCTGCAAGATGTTGAGGACAGTCTCCTCCCCCCTCAAAAAAAAATCCACCTGTTCTCTAGGACTGTGATTGTTCCCTTGTTTTTTCTTACTTTTTCCTTTTGTGTTAATTTTTTTTCTTTTTACTCAAAACATTGTTTGTACCTTGTGTATGGAAAAATACGTAAATAAAATTGGCGAATATTTACCATGCACCTTTGCAGCATTATTTGCATTCACTTTTATTTGCCATCTACCAGGCAGAGCTTGTAATCATGCTTTTGGTAATCTTCTGTGTATGAAAAGTAATAGAAAATATGAGTCATTTAGCAAAGCCATAAAATCTTTTCCCCTGGTTCAATTGCTAAATCCATTAAATTTGTTTTCCCTCTGCTGCTGAAATGTTATCGTTTTCAATTTTCCTAAAAGTTTTCTTTTGACAGTCTACATTGAAACGTCTTCTGTAATGTCACTAAGAGTGTACTGAACCAATGTTAACCAGCCGAAGCTCGTTACCGGTCATTTGCTGATCACCAAAACTGATTTTTGATCAACGATTTCTGAGCAATAAAAGTGCAAATGGGTCAAGCATTATTCTTGCTGCTGTTTTATTTATGCTCAGTTTTGCTGTTTACAAAGCAATAAACAATTAAGCGACAACTGTTGGCAAACTATTGGTTGTCGAGATCGTATCTGAGGCAAGTTTGACATTTAATGTCGTGACAGTGATTACTTCAATAAGAAAATGGGCATTTTACGTTGAGGTTTCGTAATCATAATGTTCAAAGTATTAAAGGTTTAACTCAATCAACTGGTTTTGCACGTCGGCGAATTTTCGATCCTTTCCTCGGATTTTCTTCAGGCCTAATTAAAGTTGTATACACTATTTACACATATTCATGAAATTCCAGAAATTTGTCATGAATATGTGTAAATAGTCTATATAACTTTAATTAGGCCTGAAGAAAATCCGAGGAAAGGATCGAAAATTC